>PQXP01000277.1:0-36887 GCA_002973495.1 Apiotrichum akiyoshidainum | reverse complement strand
TCGGTCAGCAACAAGGTCCTCTGCACCCGGCGGGGTGTGCTCATCCCTTTCCGCGAGCTCGCCTGAACACCGAATAGTCAAGGAGATGCCGACACCGACGTTGTGGGAACTCGGAACAGGGATATCCTGGCCCATGTCACCACCACTGCCGTGCATGCTTGTGCACACGTTCGTTTCACATCGTGCGGCCCTACTGCGGCGCGCGGCATGGCGAGCACGAGGCTGGTTGGCGCCCTGGTCGCCGAGCACGCGTCGGTGATCTCATGTACCGAAACTGAAACTGAACCCGAGAATCCCGCGCTCGGCCCTGCGTTTTGCAGCCCTACCCTGGAGTCCAGGCAACGTTGAAACGGAACGGAGGAAAGAGTGCCTGGAAACGCGTGCACGCACCGTATTGTTTCTCAAAGGTGGACGTGGGCGCCCGGCGGCGGAAGGGGCCCGGACGATCCAGCAGCCGCCAACCGCGATCGCGCGATCGCGAGCAGACCACATGGGGTGACGTGGCGGAGAGGGCGGGCCGACTTGGCGACGATGGACGCAGGTCGGTTGGTTGGGCTCGGAGTAAAATAGCGAATCACAGGGCCTAGTGGGTGGGGTGGGTGAAACGCGTCGAGCGGGTGTCGAGCACATGTGTGTGGACGTAGGCGCGGCTCCATGCTGTTGCCCACTCTCGTGGTCCCGGAAAGGGTCTCAACTGGGTTGGGACCCACACCGAGGTGTGCGACCGACGATAGCCGTCGGGGTCCGAGGGAGGATACACGTCGCATGCATGGTAGTGGGCCGGGTGGGCGACTTGACGTAATACAAAGTGTAGGCAGAGGCTTCTATTGGTTCTATTTGGCAGGGGTTAACCCGACTATCCCATCTGTAAGGGGGCTATACAAAACTCAACCCTATATCCTCAAGTAATGTTCAACACTCCTGAAACCCCAGCGGCATCGAGGCTGGTCAAGGCGTCTCCGCTCGCCATCGTCGCCATCAGAGTGCGCATCAACAACGTACATGGGTCCAGACTCCGGCTTCCCAGCAACGTCAAGCCCTTAGTTTTTCATCAGCCTTCCTGTTGTACAACGTCTGTTCCGAAACTGCAAGTGGACCTTGCGCTTTAGTCAGAAAACTGAGTGCCGACGTCACCTCTTTCCATCCGGCGAACACCTCCCAGCCTCTTCAGTTAACTCAAACAACTCGGTCAGAGATCGTCTGGGAAACACCAAACATGGTATCAGGAAGCCTGCTTATTAGCCGTTCCCCAACCCCGCATGGACAGCTTTGTTCGGCTAACACTCGAAACGGCTGAACTTTGCGCTCATGTCTCCCCATTGTTCTCGTCCATCCGCTGTGTGGGAAGCCGAGCTTGCTACCCCAGCCGTGACCTCCTTTCCCTCTCCTAGACAAGACTGCCCACATTTAGTTCGACTGCATACACTATAGTTCTGTTAGGCTTGTTCGTTTTCTTCGTCCATGTATCTTGCTGTATTGGTCGTGTCGCTGTCTCGGGCCTGCCACTTGCGCTCACTGGAGCGCGTCACGGACAATGGCAACCGTCTCCTCCTTGTGCCACGCACCAACGCCTGTAGCAGTGGTGACGCCTGCCTTGCGGCCGGCGTACGATGCGGGTTCAAGCCCAAGGTCGCCGAGCACACCGTCCAGACGAGGACGCACATAGGTCCACGCGCCCTGGTTTCCAGGCTCCTCTTGCGCCCAGGTGACCCTGACGTCGTTCGAGTACTTGGAGAGCGCGTTCTTGAGCTCGCGATACGGGAAGGGAGAAAGTTCCTCGATACGCACGAGGCTGGTGTCCGTGATGCCCTCCTTGTTGATGGCCTCGGCGAGGGTGTAGTAGTGCTTGCCCGAGCACAGGATTACATGTTTGGCGTCTGTAACCTGGTCTGCGATCACGGGCTGGAACTTGGTGCCCGGTCCCATGTCGCTCAGAGGCGAGGCTGCAACCTAAACTCGTGTCAGCCACATGTCAAAAACCCCAAGACGTTCGCTAGCCATTTTCCCATGGTGAGATGACCACTTGTGGGTAGGTTTATTTGGTTCCAAAGCGGAAACAAAACGACCACGCAGGCGGTAATGAGGCAGGTTCCAGCGCCTACTGTCTCTGTTCCGGCAAGTTCTTTGCCACCTTGAGCCATGATGCTCAACACCTACATCGGGGTCATGACATCAATTGCAGAGCCACTCCCACAAGAACATTGCGTCAACTCGGTGGTACCTCGAGGAACCGGAACGACAGAGTGTGCAAGTCATGATGTTATCTCGGTCCACCAAGCGTCATGCCCTGCCGATGTTGCGAACCATTTTGGGCACAGTGCCTCTGATCCCAGAGTCGTAAGGCTCGCCATCATCGATGACACCAATGACAAGAGCATGTTGTCAACAGCTCGGTCGAACAAGCAGCAATACGTTCCTCGAATGTCTCTCCACGTTCCTCATCGACACGATCGCTCGTTGCCATGAAATTATCGTCATAACCCCAAAACCAAGAACCAAAAGGCCCAGAACAGAACAAGAACTCACCGGCGAGCGAAGAAGACCCTTCGGAGAGGCAACGATGAGCGGCTTGCGGAAGTTGCGCTTGAGCTGGCGGCGGAGAAGGTGGTAGAGCTGAGCCGGGGTTGATGGATTGGCCACGATCAGGTTGACGTCGTGCGCTGGTGCCACAGAGCCGTCATCAGAGAGCTGCAGGAACCGCTCCACCTTGGACGACGAGTGTTCAGGCCCCGCACCGTCATAGCCATGGGGAAGAAGCATAACCAATCCAGTCTGCTTGAGCCACTTTGCTGGTGCATGTCAGCTGCCACGGACCATTGCTTTTGTTTGAGGAAATCCGAATTGCCAGTTACAGAGGTCCCAGGTCCTCAAGGTTCTTGGCTAGAAGCTCTCGCCATGAATAGCAGCTACCACACCTGGCCTCCAGGGTGGCCGATTGTCGTTTGGGATCTCAAGACTCGTGACGAGCGGCGTCAAGTGACTCGGACTTGACAACCCCAGAACACTACATACCTTGGGATCCGACAAGGAAAGTGTCAATCATGGACTGGGCACCATTGTTGAAGTCGCCAAACTGGGCCTCCCAAATCGGGAGGAGATTGGGGTTCGCCCAAGACATGCCAATCTCAAAACCGAGGACCGCCATCTCACTAAGCGAGCCTGTGAACAGTCAGCATCGCAAACTCTCTGAGCACACTCACTGTTCGCCAGCTCAAGACGACCGGGGGCCTTGAGCGAGTCGTTCAGCGGGACAAAGCAGGACTCGTCCTTCTGGTCGACAAACATGGCGTGGCTGGGGAGTTAGCTCACGGCGGAGTGAGAGCCTCACCGCTGGGAGAAAGTGCCACGGCCGACGTCCTGTCCCGAGATTCGAACATCGTTGCTATCCTGGAGCAGAGAGCCGAACGCCATGGCCTCGGCTGTCGCAAAGTCAACCTTTGCGTCCAGGCCCTTGAGGCGAGCAGAGATGTGGCGCTTGAGCCTCGAGTGAACATTCTGGGGACAATTAGCTCCACATTATTGAACGCTCAAGGGCTGTTTGGTCCAAGATGTGAACTCACAAACGAGTCGGGGAGCGCCACACTGGCCTTGGCCACCTCCGTCAGGCGCTCAACCGCAAGTCCGGTCTCGGGGTCGGGCTTGGCCTCAGCGGAAGCGGGCCAGACGATATCCTTCCATTTGCCACCGAGCATCTCTGATTCGGCAGCAAAGCTGTCGACCTTGCCGAGTGCCTCGTTGAGCTCGGCCTGGTACCTCTCCCTGGCCGCCTTGGCGTCGGCTCCGCTGAGGACCTGGTCGTTCTGCAAACGTCAGTGACGACAGTGAGGTTTAAGACTCACTTGGAGACGCTCCTCAAACAGCTCAGGAACTGACTTGCGAGACCTGATCTTCTCATACATGAGGGCTGGGTGTTAGACGAGACAGGTACCGGGGCTCGATCACCGACTCACGCTGAGTGTATCCAGGCTCGTCGAGCTCGTTGTGGCCCCAGCGACGGTAGCAGATCAGGTCAATGATAATGTCCTTACGGAACATCTGGCGGTATTGATAAGCAACATCGACCGCGCGCACAACGGCTGAGGGGTGTTAGTGAGGACGCTCGAAATAGAACTGTGGAGTTGATGCCCTCCATCTATCCTCCGAGCGGGTTGCTCTCCGCCGTTAATTAAAGTCTCCCCTCCGAGCCGGAGCTGGTAGCAGCACTCTCCTTGGCCCGGCCTCGGGGTAGGGAAGACCGAAGTCGGAATCCGTGATGCCAAACGGCCGAGATCCCTCCGGCGATCATGACATCGCCGTCATGACCGCTCGATTGCACATGCTCGGGCAAGGTCCGGCGCCACTAGTCATCACGAGACTCACCTTCAGGGTAGTCTCCGTTCACGTGGAGGATGGGGCATCCGATGACCTTGCCAATGTCGGACGCGTACACGCTCGAGCGCGAGAATGTGGCGGGTGTAGTGTATCCGATGTTGTTACTGAATGTCAGCTCTCTGCTCAGTCGGACGCGTATGCTTTCTTACTTGACAATGATGTGGATTGTACCGCCGCTGCCATAGTGGGGAAGACCACTGAGGCCAAGCGACTCTGCAACAACACCTTGGCCCGAGAAGGCAGCGTCACCGTGAAGCTGGACGCAGAGGACGCGGTCACCGAGCTGGCACTCGGCAGGCGACGACTTGAGGAGGTTCATCTGCTTGCCACGGGTGATTCCGAGAGCCACGGGGTTGACGGCCTCGAGGTGAGACGGGTTCTGGAGCATCTCGATCTTGACGCCCTTACCGGCGTACTCGATGTTCTTGATCGCGGCCAGGTGCGAGATGACATCGCCAGACGCGCCGGGAGCAGTCTCTGGGTCAAACTCAGGCGAGCCCTTGACCTTGGAGAAGAGAGCTGTCGGGTTGTAGCCAAACAGGGTCGGCTCAGTGAGAAGGTTGAGACGACCACGGTGGGGAAGCGACACGACAATGGACGAGAGGCCACCTGGACCAGTTAGCTACACGTTACCTTGGTGCTCACCGTTGGCGCCGAGCTCAAACAGCGTGTCAAGAGCGGGGAGCATGCTCTCGGCACCCTCGCAACCTATCCATGTCAGCTCCACGAAATGCTGTTACGCACCATAACGCTTGAGGTTGGGGAACTTTTTGCCCATGAAGCGGTCAAACTCTTCGGAGCGGCTGAGGAGCTCCCAGAGGCGACGCTTGCGCTCCGGAGTGATGGGGCCCTCGAGTGCAGGGGAGGTGGCTTGTGTCTCGAGATGGTGGGAGAACCACAGGCGCTCGTCCTTTGCCGGGCAGTGCTGGAACTCGTAACCGATGCGGTCGACATAGACGTTCATGAGGTGGTCACGAATCGCGGGAAGAGGGAGGGACGTGTCTGTACCCTCGCCAGCCTCCTCACGGGTTGCGGGCGACTGGGGAAGGTGAAGGATGCCGTTCAGAGGGTACGAGGTTGTGTCATCGAGTCCGTAGCGGTACGGGTCGAGGGCAGAGACGGGGCTGAGGAGGTCAATGAACAGCGTCGCATCCGCAGATATGTGGAGGCGCTGGAACAAGCATAGGCCTCCAGCCCGTCAGACGCCTCTCCGAGGTTACTCACTCGCGCTCCATGAGGTCAAGGGGGTCCACCTGCTGTTAGCTCCGTCCGATCCTGCTGGGCATACCTTTGCGGCGCGGTGGCCATGGCGGCGCATCATCTCGACGTAGCGGAGGAGCTGGGCGTTCTCATTGCGGTTGTCGAGSTSYWTGGCAGAGTCTATAGAGTGAGCCATTACGATGCCGCGGGCCTCTCCACCTCGCGGGGTTGTCGCGCTGTCACTGGCACTCACAGTCGGGGAGGGTGTACTTGCTGGGGACGCGGTATCCAAAGCTCGCGTCATCGTGGTAGACCCTCGCGGTGCGGGCCTGGAGGAGGCGGCGGGTGTGAGCGAGGGGGAGTGGACGTGGGGCTCTAAACATTGTATGGGGGGATGGGATGGTGATGGGGAGGAGAGAGAAAGCAAGAGCGGGGGGGGGGGAGACGAGTCTTATGGAACGAGCTTGAGCAACCGCCGCCGCTTCGACCACGCTATTACAGTCTCCATGTGGCCAAGGTCCCCACGCACCCCACACCCCACACCCATTCTGACACGCGCGGCTGTGTCACAATGCGGGGGCGGGGCCGTGGTGGCCGTGGTGGTCGTGGATGGGTGGGCGCTGGCGGCAGCAGTGGATGGTTGTTGTTCATGTTGGATGATCCCGTGATTCCGGGGAAGACAAAGATCCGGCCCCAGAAGTGTAGCCATGATCCGCGTACAGTGGGGGGGTGGGTGTTTCACAGTCGGGCCTGGCCGATGGACGCTCAATTGACGTCACGCGCCGCCATCCCCCGCGCGCTGTGGCATTTGTAGACAGTCCACCACCACCACCCCATCCCCGCACCCGCCTCTGCCCCGCAGCCGCCACATCCTTTGCCAGTGCCGCAGCTCCCTGCGGGGTGCGTGCAAAGGCAGAGGCCGCCAGACAACGAGAAACGGAGAAACGAAGCGGACTGGATGGAGTATCCAGTCATGGTGGCTGCCCACACATTCCTGACGCCGATCTCCGCCACCACCCTTTCCCTCCACTCCTTACGATCCTTACACTGACAATCGACGTGGCGTCAACAACGTCGCAGCAGCCCCAGCCGCCCAAGCTTCCGAGGTCAACACCGTCTTCTACTGGAACGGAACGGGTGACTCTGCCATTGCACGCTCCAACGCAGAGCACCAGTACATAAACCACTACACTAACCAGGCATCCTTGTCCATGTTTTTGGCAACACCAGCGCCCGTTGCCTTGGAGGGCCGGAAGAGGAGCGCAAGGATCTTTCTGTTTCCTGAAGCAGCTCCCCTACGCTCCGAGAGGTTGTCCAAGGAAGCCTGTCTGTGGCACAGGTGTGGGGTCTCCATACGTACAGGACGTCTGCGGAACCGGCTTGCATCGGCTCTGCTCTCAGCCACTACCCAAGAGTCCAACTAGCAAAGATGTATTCGACACGATCGACGGACCCGACTTTAAGAACCCGCGGGACGTGAGTGGCGCGCTCTCGTAGCGCGCGAAAAAAAAAAAAAAAAAAAAAAGAAAAAAAAAGTCACAACACTATGGGGGCACTCAGGTATCTATCTAGGCGAGACCGGCGATGCACGGCACATGTACACCCGCGGCACCAGTTGGGCCAAATGGGCAGCACGCACCGTGGGCCATGACGTGAGTGACCATCACCACCGCCCGCCTCGCCAAAATACCTCCCCGCCACGCCTAGATACCTACAACCAGCTGCCCTCGGCCAGGTCGGCCATGTTTCGGGCCTCGTCTCCATGCAAGCCAAACCCAATGCTGAGCAAAGGGGGAATCAATCACCTGGTTCTCCCATGTGGAGGTCGGAAGGGATTCATATTGGGGATAGTCACCACCCATGGCTCCGCATCCTTGCCCCCGCAGAATCGCGCCGTGGCCTAATCGCCCCGACCGCGACGTCCGCCCCGCCCAGCCTGCGAGCCTTGGATGCGGGCCCAATCACTGTCCCGCTCAAGTAGCGACGCCTCCTCCATGCGCTTCATGTCGTTTAACGCCTTGCCAAGCACCCAGCCGGACTGGGCGCCTGCACCGCGCTTGCCAGTTGTGGGGGTCGGGGCCTGTCCGCTCGCGATAGCCAGTGCGGCAGCAGTGCCTGGCGCAGCTCCGACGTCCAAGTCCTTATCAGCGCCGGCCTTGCCGCGCGGTCCACGCTTGCCAGACGCGACAGTCGTAAAGCCTGTCGGGAGACGCTTGACCTCGAGCGATGAAGAGTCGTTCTGCAGCAGGTCGTCCGTGTTGATGATAGCGAGCGCGGGCGCGAGCATGCTGTGCAGCAGCAGGTCGTTCGACTTTGTGCCCTCGGTCGGCGACGTCTGGCCAGACTCGGCGACGCTCTTGTGGTTTACATTGTTGTTGAGGTTGGCGGCGTTGGGCGTCTGGGACCGAGACGACGATCGCGGCTGCACACGAGCACGGAACGGCAGGCGGCGCGGGTGGGGGCGCGCCTGGGCTTCCAGCAGTGACTCTACAAAAATGTATCAGTACAGTGCCACACAGGGTCAGGGTTACCAAAAGCACTCACCGGTAACAATATCGCCGCCTTCCTTCTCCTCACGCAGCTTGCGCCTGCGCTCCTCGAGCAGCGCAAGCATCCGTTGCCGAAGCTGGTCGCGTGCGTCCCAGTACATGCCCTCGATGTATTCCCGCTCGCTCTCGTACATCTTCTTCGCCTGGGTCACTCTGAGGGGTGTCAGTGTCCTGCAGGATTGGACACCATGTGCTCATGTGGGTCGGTGGAGGTCTGCCCACTCTGGCGCTCACTCACTTGTACTGGTAGTGCGTCTCGGCCGCCTGGAGGTACGCATCGCGCTCGACGGTTTTCGGGTACAGACGCAGCAGGTACTTTGATGATGTCGGCGGCTGCGTGTTGACGGCCTTGTTCTCGTTGTGGTACTCTTTGTACTGCTGGGAGAATTTCCTGCCTGTCAGCGTGGTCCGGTGGGGGTGCTGTCGACGAGCTACGGATGCAGAGACACACGCCGCACAAGAGCCCACGGGCATCCACCAGGTGGATGCTCGATCCTACTCACTCGTCGCGGTTGTTCCAGCTGCCGTTGTGGAGGAGCTCAATCTTGTTGACCGTCTCGCGGCGCTTGCGGTCGCGCTTCGACTCGGCGGCCTGCGGGGGTAGGATGTTTGGCACCGCGGAGGTGGATGCCGCGGGGTACTTTGACATTGCTGGTGGTGTTGGTGTGGTTGATGCTGTTGTGGTTGAGTGGATGGATGGATGGGATGACAGGGGAGGGGAGGTGGAGGACCGGGCCTTGAGAGCTGGGCGCGGGCAACAATGCTGTCGCAGTCGCTGTTGGCGGTGGTGGTGGCGATGATCTCTGCCATCTTATCAAAACTAAAAAATGACACGTCATGTGTGTGGCTATGTCATTGCCCCGCCACCCCAGCCAGCAGTCCACCCACCCAACCCTCCCATCCACGGCCCACTCCGCCTCTGCCCATGGATGGACAATGACGCTTGCGGTGTGCGCACAGTCGCCGCCGCCGCCGCCACGGATCAGGACATCCACATCCATCGCCTCATCCGGCATCCACCACCACCACCACCACCACCACCGGCCCACGGCCTCTTTGCTCCTCCCCATTTGACCTGTCCTTATTCCTTTCTTTATTCATCACAACCACATCCATCACACTACAATGTCTGCAAACACTGCGCAGTCATTCCGCGCCCAAATGTCAAACTTCCGCTGGGCGTCCAGCGTGCAGGACGACTCGCTCGCATCGCAGCCCGCAGCCTCCACCACTACAGGCAACGCATTCAACCGTGCATGGAGCAGCGTCAGCGGGTACATTCCGCTGAGGAACGAGGGAGCATCTGCGGAGGAGGAGGCATACTTTGCGCTGTCGGTGAGTGTTGCAGCTGGCAGCGGGGGCTCGCAGCCCTCCGCAAGCCGTCATCCGAGCCTCGAGCAATGTTGACATTTTCAGCGTTGGGAACGGTGAGGCTCCACTGGTCTTGAAAAGCCATGCACACTGATCGTCATACTGATCCTAGCTTCCTCGGCTTCATCGCGTGCTGTCTCGGCGGCATGGCCTGCTTCGGCATTGCCTTCCTCTTCCTCCCGCTCCGTGCGTCTTCGTCTGCTTCCTCCCCGTCACTGACCTCCACAGTCGCACTCAAGCCCCGCAAGTTTGCGCTCGCCTTCACCCTCGGCTCCTGCCTCTTCATGCTCGGCTTCGCCGTGCTCAACGGCCCCCTGAACCGTACGCACCTGCAGCCATCCTGAATACTAATGTCCAGACCTCAAGTACATCATGAGCAAGGAGCGCATCCCGTTCACCCTCACATACTTTGGCTCCCTCGGCCTGACGCTCTTCTTCGCCGTCGGCCTGCGGAGCACTATCGGCACGCTTGTTGCCGCCATTGTCCAGGTGGGTTACGAAGCCTCACGAACCCATCAGCTCTAGCTCCCGCTAGCGCAGTAACATTCCCCCAACTAACACCTCAGGTTATTGCGCTCATCACATACGTCGCGTCGCACTTCCCCGGCGGCATGACGACCGTGCGCTTTGGAGGCCAGATGGCAATGCGCGGCGCCTCGAGCCTTCTCCCGAGGTAACTGCAACTGGTGTGCTTCCCTCCCCACCCACCAGGCGAGGAGTGTATCTCCTCCCTGCAGCTCGGCCTCTGCTCGGCCGGCGAAGCCTCGCCGCTTACCAGTACTCTAAGCACGCGCCGCGCACGACGCACGCCCATCTACCCACTGTATCGCAGACTATCATAGTATACCCAGCTCGATGCACATTAGATAACCCCTGTACTAGTAGCGGCAGCGGTACGGCAGTCTGGCAGTCTGTTCGCTCTCGGTGCTCTCGGCAGGAGCGCAGCTAGCTAGCACAGCTGACACACAAGCCAGCTCGAAGAAGTCATCCAAGTCACCGTTGGACGACCTACGGTTGAACTTTTGGTTCCGTCATCAGCAGAAGTGGAGGTCACAACAACCAGGCCATGTCCACTTTGGCCATCTGCGCCTTGCTTCCTCACCACCACCCCCATCCACGGTACTCCACAACATGAGCAAAGGCGCCCCGGACCTCGCGATACCCAGCAGGCTCTCCCAGACGTGCGTCCCCTGCCAGTTTCCGCACAGTCCGTAAACTGGCACTGGCGCGGGCGCGGCACTGGCGCCGACACTGACGGCTGACGGCAGGCTCAACCACGAGGCGGGCGTGAATGTGGTGCGGTACAACCACGGCGCGCGATACCTGCTGTCGGGCAGCACGGACCGGACGATCCGCCTGTGGAACCCCGTGCTCGGCAAGGAGATCAAGGTGTATCGCGGACACGCGCACGAGGTGCTCGCGCTCGACATGTGAGTACAGTGCAGCAGTGCGCGCCGCTGCCGGCCGCGGACTCTACGTGCTCGTTGTGGTGCTGGCCACTGTATTCCGGTGATTTCGTTGCTCCTCTACCGGTTCTCTACTGTCCTGCGGCTGCTTCTTTGTATATGTTGCCGGGAGGCGCGGAGGCGAGGCGCGGGGGCTCGGAGGCGCGGATACCTCTCACTCGAGCTATCCGCTTGCTCGGCCGACTGCTACTGCTGGCGCTAACACCCCCCAGTGCAAACGACAATGCGCGCTTTGCGAGCGGCGGCGGCGACCGCGCGGTCTTCGTCTGGGACGTCGCGAGCGGCGCAGTGACCCGGAGGCTGCAGGGACACTTCGGCAAGATCCACGCCGTCGCATTCAGTAACGACGCCGACGTGCTCGCTTCCGGTACGCACCTCCACATCCTAGCTCCTCAATGCGCTAACAAGACCAGCCGGCTTCGACTCCAAGGTCCTGCTCTGGGACATGCGCGCGGCGACGCGCGACCCGCTGCAGACGCTCCGCGGCGCCGAGAGCAGCATAACGAGCCTCGACATTCCGCCAAACTGCCCCGAGATTATCGCCGGCAGCGCAGACGGCCACGTCCGCGCGTGGGACATGCGCATGGGCAAGATGGTCGAGGACTGCGTCGGATGTGAGTCCGAGCCGGCTGTCGCGATTGCATCGGCGCCGCCAATACCCTAGAGATCTCGTCGTCGCACGCGGTGCTAGCTGAATAAGGCGTGATGAGAAGCTGACACCACAGCCCCAGTAGTGGCCGTGGCGCCCTCGCCGGCCACGCCGCGCGAGACGATGCTCGTGTCGTCTGCCGACGCAAAGCTGCGTCTGTTCGACCGCTCCAATGGCCAGGTAAGTGCAGTCTGCGGACGCGCACCCGGTGCAGAGTATGCCGCAAGCGTTTGCTTCCTCCCGTTCCACCGAGCAATCCATCGTGCGTGCCGCTCAGCATGCGCTCCTCTACATGCCCGCGAGGGACGCAACCGCATGACGCGCGCCTACCCCCTTGAACGCACCTCCCCAGGAGCCGGCACTGACTGTCCAGGTGCTGCAGACGTTCGAGGGACACAGGCTGTCCGAGGGCCGCAGCGGCCCCGGGTGCCGCCCGGCCTTCATGCGCGGCGAGGGCGCCGTGCTCGCCGGCGACGAGGACGGGCGCCTGTGGTCCTGGAGCGTGCTGGACGGCAAGGCCCTCTCGTCCGCGGCCGTCCACAAGCGCGCAATCACGGACGTTGTCGCGAACCCGAACGGCAAGGAGGTCGTGACGTGCAGTCTGGGTAAGTCGGGCGCAGCTGGGAACTCGATCGGCCAAGCTGACGGCAGACGGGACGATCAAGGTGTGGGGCAAGTAGATTGGACGGGGACGGGGACGCTCGTGGTGGCGGTATAGAATGTGTAGATTCGTGCTTGTATGATAATGCCCAGTTCTGGATGCCCTGCCGCGCCGCGCGGCGTCGCTAATACTCCCTCCGTCCAACCATTGTGGGCTGTTCAGTGGCAAGGTGGAATGGGGGCAAGGCCGGAACACGGACTGAACGACAAGTCACTGTCAGAGAGCGCCAAACGAGCGTCCCGCTCAACGTCTGTCCGCCCTGCTGGCTGCTCACCGCGGAAACCCCTTTGCATGCGATCGCATAGCCACGTCAAACTAACAAGCATGCAAGCAGGCGACAGACAAGCCTGGTCGTTGGCACATGCCTGATACTGCCTGAATACATGTGGCATTTTCTGAACATTTTCTGAACATTTTTCCCTCCTTGTTTGTGGAGACGCCCTGTCATGTGCCATAGTACTGGAAGCACCCCAACTGCATAACCCGGAGCCGGAGCGTCGATTTCCTTGTCAGCCAGGACGCGCGGCGGCAGTGCGCGCCTTGCTGCTAAAGCAACAGGCCACCCGACTCCGAACACGCTGCTCCATCCTGCTGAGGTACGTCAAGCCTTGGGCCGATGCTGCCGACTGGCGACAATCTACCCCCCTGATCGTCTTCTATTTCGCGGGAGTAAAGAACATGGAATGATAACCGAGCGAGCTGAAGCGAACAAACAGGTTGTGTGTGTTTGTCAGTGTTGAATCGCCGCTGCCTCCACCTTCGCTGGCACCAGCGCTTCACACGCGTTGCATCATTTTAAACTACGCAACAAGAACTGCTTCCGATGTGGTCCGTTTAGAGGTTGGCCTTGAAGAACGACGCGAGGACATTGTAAGCGTCAACGTAGGCGTCAGTGTTGGGGCCGCCGTTGAGCTGTGGGTCAGCGAGGTTCAAAGATCTGGCAGCCGGCGATGGCTGCTTGCGCTGCGTACAGCCACCCGTCGCGCTCGTGCTGGCGCTCGTACTCGGAGACATCTACGGCCGTGCGCTTGTGCGCTCCGCGCACGGATTCAACTCACGTCACCGCGGGCAGCAGCCCAGCCGTGGACCTGCTCGGGGTACCACTTGATGAGGTTCTTGCCGGGGTTCTTCTTCTCGAGGCCGGCGTAGACGGCGTCGACGACCTCCTTGTTCTCGTCGCCCGAGGGGAGGAGGGCGGTGGGGACGTTGACGAGCTCGACGTCCGAGACGTCGATGAACCTGGGTGTGAGTGTGTGCGTGCGGCTCGCTCCTCGATAGGACAGCCGCATCAGGGCAGCTTGCAGATGCGATGCCCAGCAGCAGGATCTACTCACGAGGGGTGGCACGAGGCGATGCAGTCAAAGTCGTTGACGGCGGACGAGGTGACGATGGTCTTCCAGCCCCAGCAGTAGCCGACGGTGCCGACCTTCTTGGCGCCCTCGGCCTTGAGCTGGGCGAGGGTCTTGCCAAACTGCTCCGACTGGGTCTGGGGCTTGCCGGGGAAGCCCGAGAAGTAGGCGTCGCGCTTGGCAGTGCCCTCGGGGGTGCCCGAGAACATGTCGGCGGTGGCGTACGAGCCGAGGAGGAAGTCGGGCATCACGACGCGGTAGCCCTGCGAGGCGATGAGGTCGGCGCCTGTGGATCAGCAATGTTCATGTGTTTGATATCAAAGGCACGCGGCATCGCAGATGGTAGCGGTTTCGGAGCCGACAGCCATCACACAGTGACTCACCCTGGAGGATCTGGGCCGACCAGCCAAAGACATCGTAGGTGAAGAGGACAGCCTTGTCCGAGTCCTTGGGACCAACGACGTACGACTTGAGGCCGGCAAAGTCAATGTACTCGCCCTTGGGAGTGTAGGTGGCCTGGACGGGGGGGAGGGTGCAGCACTCTGGGGGTTAGTGAATTAGCTTGTCGGCAGCTGGGAGGCAACTACAGCAGCTGGGATGTGGTACTCACGCTTGCTCATTGTGGAATAGATGCGGGCGCGGAGGGTGGAGGTGAGGAGGGAGGTGGTGCTGTTTGTGTCAGCTCGTTCTTTATATGGGGAACGGGATTCAAAGCCGAAGCCGGGCTGGCCGAGCCGGTGCGTGGGGATAGGATTGGAACAGGGTGTGCTGTTCTGTCTTCATCGCAAGAGGCCGACGGGCAGCTCAGCGGCCATGCGGCTCTGTCAACAATCCTCCACTCCACGCGGTTACAGCTTCACAGCAGCATGCAGCACGAGGATGCAAGAGGTGCACTGTGCACTGCGGCATGGTGCTCGCGGCGGTTGCGTTTCCGGTGGAGGCAGCTCTCCCCATCACTGATGGTTCCCACGCCGGCATCGCTATCGGTGCGATGAGGGCAGGAGCGGCTTTGTAAGGCTGTCGCTATCTTGGGACGTTTGCTCCTCGATGGCGTCTGATGCATACTTACCGTGCGGATGGACGAAGGGCAGAGAGCATGAGCGAGTGGAGGAAAGTAAATGGTGGTTGCCACGCTGTCGCAGGGGGAGAGCTCTAGCTCGCGAGCTCGCACCCCCAAAGTTGTCATGCATGCGATTGTGCGTCATCGCTGCCTGGGCGTGCGCTGACACACCCACATCTTGCAGAAGCAGCCACCAACAGCCATGCCATGCAGGCAGGCAGTCAGCGGCTCCAACCGTCTCTGTGACCGCATGTCCGGCTCTCACCAGCACCAGGTCACCCCTCGTCAATGTTCCATGCATCCCGCACTGGCTGGCGGATATGGCCCCGCCCCCGGAAGCTGGCCCGCCCGCCGCCGACTCGCCCGTATCAGTGCTCAGACGGCGACATCCGAGGGCAGGCTCCGAAGCTGCCCACCACCCTGGCTGCTGCACTTGCACCTGGGCTGGTGGCCCAATAGACTGTGGAAATCCGGACTGTCGGCCACTCGCTTGCCCCCTAGCCGCGCCGCCTCCACCTGCTCATCGGCGGCGGCAGCGGCTGTCAAGCGCCCTCCACCCACTCTTCAAGGTTGTGGGCATCCACAACCGCCGATGCTATCGCTGTTTCCAACAAACTCCTCTTTTTTTCTCCTGTAAATGCGACAACAGCTCTCCCGCGCGAACGTAGCACTGCACTCTTTCTCTCGTCTCCACTCCCGTCGCAGCACAATGTCCTCCGCCCTCCGCTTCGCGCTCACCCCCGCCGTCACCGGCACGGCCGCGCCTCCGTGAGTAGTGGGGCACCTGCAGTCTTGGGTCTTCTAGATTGCTCCGCTCCTGAAAGCGCCATCTGCACTCTTTCCGTCTGCTAAGAGAGTGATTGTGAACAGCAGGCTGACGGCAGCATCCCCAAGGCCAAGGCATGGGGCGCGACATATGCCGGGTCGTCGCTCGCGTCGTCGCTCCCGCTCCTCGACCTCTCGCAGGGCGTCCCCGGCTCAGCACCTCACGCGAGCGTCCTCGACGCGCTCGCCAAGGTCTCCGCCACCCACGATGCCGCAAAGTACGGCCCCATCCTCGGCGAGCCCGCAATGCGCGCGGCGCTGGCTACTGAGCTCCGCAACCAGTACCAGCTCACCGACGAGCAGCTCACTGCCGCCGACCTCGGCATTACCACCGGCTGCAACATGGCCTTCCTCGTTCTCCTCATGTAAGCTGCCAACTTGTGCTTGCTAGCTGACAACAGGGCCCTCTGCCCGCCAGGCGAGTCGAGCCTCCTCCTCCCCCTGCCCTCGTACTTCAACCACGCCATGAGCCTGTCGCTTCAGGCCGTCCAGCCCCAGTACATCCCCTGCGACCCCGCCAACGGCTTCGTGCCGTCCATCTCCGAGGCGCGCGCCATCCTCGCTGCTGGCCCCACGACCGGCCCCGACGGCCGCAAGGTCCACCCCCGCGGCATCGTCCTCGTCACCCCCAACAACCCCACCGGCGCAATCTACACCCCCGAGTCGCTCCGCGAGTGGTACGCCCTCGCGCGCGAGTACAACGTCCCGCTCGTCCTCGACGAGACGTACCGTGACTTTGCCCCCGGCGTGCCCCACGACCTCTTCACGCTCCCCGAGTGGCGCGAGACGGTCGTCACCCTTGGATCCTTCAGCAGTAAGTCGCAGCAAGTGGTGCCTCCACTGGGTACCCCGCACCATTTGAGCTATTCCGAGCTCACACAACAGAGGGGTATCGTATCCCTGGACACCGCCTTGGCAGCATCACCGCTGCGCCCGCGCTCCTCGAGCACATTGCGACCATCTGCGACTGCATGCAGATCTGCCCTCCTCGTCCTCCGCAGCTCGCGCTCGCTCCTCTCCTCCCCTCCCTGCGCCCCGACCTCGCCGACGCCGCCGCGGCCCTCACAACGCGCCGCGACATTTTCTCGTCCGTCATCGCGTCCGTCCCCGGCTGGCGCGTGCTCTCGTCCGGCGGCTTCTACGCCTACGTCGAGTTCCCTGCCGAGTACGACTCGGCCGCCGCGCGCGCCGCGCTCGGCCTCGCTGCCGACGCAAAGGTCGGAAGCGAGGACGTCGGTCGCGCGCTCGCGCTCCAGGCCGGCGTGCTCACGCTCCCCGGCTGCTTCTTCATGCCGCCCCTCGACGCGCCCGTCTGGGACTCTATCCACGCCGACGAGATTCGCAAGGACCGCTGGATCCGCTTTGCGGTCGCAAACGTCCAGGACGACACGGTCCGCGCGCTCGGAGACCGCCTCAAGGCGCTCAACAAGTTCATGGGCATGTAAGATTGTAGCCGTACGCGATGCAGATTAGGACAATGTAAGTAATAGGGCCACGCGCGGTGCAGTGGAGCGGACCATCAGTCTCATGTCAGTAGCCATCCGTTGCAAGAAATGATATACCCAATCCATAACTCTACTCGGTCTTGATGCCGTCGGCACTCTTCTCCGCGGCGGCCGCGGCGGCCGCCTGCTTCTCGAGCAAGCGCCTGTTGTCAGTATTGGGCAGCTTTCCCAGCCCGCTTGCTGTCCCATCGCGGAGGCGGCTGGACAGCATACACGGCACACACGGCACACTCACTTGCGCGCCTCGAGGATCATGCGCTCCTTCCTCGCCCGCAGGTCCTTCTCGCGGTCCTCGCGGGTTGCCTCCCACTTTCCGCCCGCGGGAGCGACAGGCGCCGCAGCGCCCTCCCCTTCGGCGGGGGCAGCAGCAGCAGCAGCGGCAGCAGCAGCAGCGGCAGCAGCGGTGGCCTTTGCGCCGAGGTTGTAGCGGTCAATGAGCGACTGGGCCTTGACGGGCGGCGCGGGGGTTGCCGAGGCGGCGGACGCAGAGGGCGAGGGCACGGAGACGGGGCGGAGCATGTCGGGGACAGTGAAGCCGGCCGGGGGCTGGGGGCGAGTGTCAGTATGTTGCCGTCGGCATCGTTATCGATCTAGGTCGAGCGGCGCAAAAGTGAAAGAGGATGGCTCGTCATGGGGGCATTGCGAAGCCACTCCGCACTCGACTGCCAGCGCCGGCCGCAATGCAGACTCGACTCACCTGCGGCAAGCGGCCGCGCTCGAGGATAATCTCGCTCGTCGTCTGCGCGCTGCCGGTGCGCGAGAGCGAGTACACGACCGACTCGATCGACACGTCGGGGAAGGCGGCTGTGACGGCCTCGACCTGCGAGTCAGCGCTACTGCTCGGAGCTTCTACTGTGGGAGTAAGGAGGACAGCTCGCGTTCGCGCACTGCGCTCGGCAAGGACGACTGCTCGCTGTGTACCAATAACACCACCAGCGAGAACAGGAATCGTCTTTTCCTCTGTTTACCAGTTGCATGCCCCAGCCCCAGCGCTCGGCTCCAGGCCAGGCTCCTAGGACTTGACTCACCATCTCGCGCTTGACGCCCCGAAGCGGATCGCGCGGTGTGCCTGTTTGTTAGCTACCGAACTGGTCACGAGCTGCCATCATCTCTGATACGCACGCGGACCGGTCAGCCAGCGGTACAGGCCGTACACGATACCAATGAGGATGAGTGTCGGGAGGACGTCGGACATGGTGGATAGGAGGGGTGTGTGGTGGAGGTGAGATGCGGTGGGGAGCGGGGTGGGTGATTAGGCGCCTCCGGGGAGGTGTCGGAGAGGTGCGATGCGTGCAGCAGCAGGGGGGTGCAATTATGAGCGGGTCCCAGAGAGATAGCTAGAAGAAAAATGAGATGTAGAGCACAAGTGGAAAGTAGAAGAGTAGAAGAATGGACGAGTAATGTCAACAGCGTGGGCGACTCGGCACACGACAGGGACACCAGGGAGGTGGGTGGGTGCAAGCGTCTTGGTGGCGACCCGGCGTGCTCATTACGTGTCCCGCTTAATCCATCTCCGCCCTCCGCCGACAGCGTGCTTCCTGGGTCTCCCGGCTCTCGCCACGCTATCTGGCCCGCCAATGCATGTGCCACGCTCCGCATCCGCGGCTCTCCTCACGGTCTTACGCTGCATGACATATGCATATGCATTCAACTGGGGTACAAAATGCTGGCTATTCTATTTATTGTGCAGAGAATGAGACATGAAACGCTGCCAAGTAAGAGTTTGTTGATATTGGTTAGGTGGGTTTAATGATGACTGCTACTCGATCTTGCTCGACAGCGGCGGTCCATCTATTCGTACACCTTCTGCTGCACTCTGTCTCCGTCTATCCGTTGCCGAGACCCAGCTGCACGATCACGTAGCCGTTCGCGATGATGACCAGGCCGCAAAGGACGTAGCCCAGACAGGTGACCCAAAGCGGGGATGTGTACGTCTTGCGCCTGCGGGTGGGTGCGGGAGAGACCCCGCGCGAGGGAACGACTGAGAGGGCAGCAGAAGGCGCAGGCGAGGCCGCACGGGGGGAGCCCTCCTGGTTCTCGACTGGGCTGCCGCTCCGGCTAACGTCCTGCACGGGGACCGGCTCGGCAACCTCGTCCAAGGGGCCGTCGACACACATAATGTCCTTGCGCGAGCAGATATAGACAAGCGGGACAGTGACGGTCGGGAGAACAATACAGAGGACGACTTGGGAGGCGACGAGCATGTCGTCAAGGCCCTTGTTGCCGACGGCACTCGCGACGACTGCGGCGGGGATGACACCGATGAGACGCGTGATGAGACGACGAATCATGGGCGAGGTGCGCCACTCGAGGAAACCCTCAGAGACAACCTGGCCGGCAAGGGTAGCGGTGATCGACGCACTCTGACCGGCGCACAACAGTGCAAGGGCAAAGATGATGGCAGCAGAGTTTCCGATGTAGCTCTTGATCAAGGCATGTGCGCCGGCGAGGTCAGCGTCGTCCGGGCTCGCGCCAGTGTCGCCATAGTAGAACGCAGCGGCAGCGAGGGTGAGAATCGCAGAGTTGATGGTGAGAGCAAAGCCGAGGAGCGAGTAGGCAGTGTCCACGGACGCGTGCTTGACGTGCAGGTCAACCCAGCGGATGCGGTCAAACGAGCGGATATCCGCCTCGTACTGCTTCATGGCGACAGCGTAGTCCTCGTCCTTTGCATCCTCGTCCTTTCCTACGTCGGTCTCGAGACGCTGCGGGTCTGGGCGCGAGGCGCGGCGCTCGGGGAACACACCCGCAGCTGTCCTCTCCATCTCGAACCGCTCCTCCTCGGCGATACCAGCGTTCCTACGACGGCGCAGCACTGCCAGGGGGTTCAAGGACGGCATTCGGTTGTTCTTGGGGGGTTCCTTGCGGGACGGCATGCGCGGGAGCATGTTGAGGCGGTCGATCGATGCGAGGTGCGAGCCGAGGAACAGCGCGTGGGGCATGACCGTAGCTGGGGTCAGTTTTGAGGAATGATGGTCACTCACCTCCGATGATTCCGATACCGATGTAGAGCGCTCCGGGCTTGAAGAGGGTCTTGGACGGCACGAGTCCCAGGAAGATCTCGGGCCAAGGCGGCTTGATGAGGTGGAGGAGAATCATGAACGAGACAAAGACCGCCAACACGAGTGCGACAATGACAATCTCGAACAGCATCATGCCCTGGCGGCCGTTGTCCGAGCGGAAGAAGACGAGCACAATCATGACGTCCGCGGCGGTGATGAGCACACCAGCAAACAGCGGCAGCTTGGGGAACAGCAGATTCAACGCGATTGCAGAGCCGAGCAGCTCGGCGAGGTCGGTCGCAATGATGGCAATCTCAGCCAGGGCCCAGAGTGTCCAGAGAAGCGCGCGGAACCAGCGGCGGTAGCGCGGGTACTGGTCTTCCCAAGAGAGAATCAACTCGCGCGTGGCTCGGGGTAGCGACTTTGACGTGACCGCACCGAGGCGCACGGAAAGAATCTGGACGACTGCATTTTAGTCCTGGGCATGCCAAGGCGGTGGTCGTGTGACCGGTGTCGCGGCCACTCAGCCAACGAAGATGCGTCACATAGCTGTGCGCCGCACACAGCACTCACCAACGGCAGCGAGACCAGCGACAAAGACAATGAACAGCAGCTTGGAGCCAAACTCGGCGCCAGCCTGATGTCAGCTGCAATCGGAAGCCGGACAACTCACCTGAAGGTCGGTCGCCCAGTTTCCGGGGTCAACATAGGCCACGGCCGCGACGAGTCCGGGGCCAACAAAGCACGCATGACTGGGATCAGCTCAGATCCGGACCGATGATAGGTGAGGTATGCAGAGTCATGGGAGTGCGTGGCTGTGCGAGCGCATCCCGGGCAGGCAGACAGGCAGGGTGCGAGGAGGGCGGCACCCGCTGCGCCATGCAAAGCTGTGCAGAGAGCGTGCAGCGCGCCGCACTCGGTCTGACACTTGTTCACAACAGCGCCGCCGAGTATAAGCACTCTCAACTCAAGAAAGAGAGATGGCGGCGTGGGGGACATTGGGGGTGACAACCCGGCGCCGCCTCAGGACCTCGAGTACCGCGAGTCAGGAATGGACCACTTACCGTGTGACGACTTCGCGCACCTTGCGCAGCGTTAGCATTGCGGGATGTGCTGGCTGGAGTGTATCTCTCTGATGCGCTGGAGATGACAGAGCAGCCGAGGGGTGGCGACAAAGACCTGCTTGGTGGAGAGCGACAGTGTGAAAGTGGAAGAAGACACAATTCTCCGTCCACCTGAAACCGGCAATGGAATGGCAAGAGGAGCCTCCGTTGACGAGGTTGATCGTGTGTGGCCAGTGTGGCAAGTGGCAACTGTCCTGCCAAGCGATCCCGGATTCGAAATCAGCTCCGGGCCCCCACCCCGGAACACTCCGAGCTGGGTGTGGAGGTCCCCTCTGATTGCACCCCCCAAGAGCCGATTCACGGCTCCACTGTCCGGATATACCAAGCGCGCTTATGCCCATGCTGCTGCTCACCACCACGAGGGACCTCCAGAGTGCCCGCTTGACAGACTTTAACAACAAACTAGCATCAATGAGTGCGTAGCGGATGCTTACAGTACTGACACCAGCCATGGACCGCAGCAGCTCCGTCCTCGCGTCCGCAGATGAGGCTATCGGCCGCACGCCCCTCGTGAGGCTTGACCGGCTATCTGCCGCCCTGCAGCTCGACGGCACCCTGCTCGCCAAGCTCGACTATCTCAACCCTGGCGGATCGAAAAAGGACCGTGTCGCAAAGGGAATCATTGACGAGGCGGAGGCCAACGGCACGCTCAAGCCGGGACAGGCCGTGGTCGAGCTCACGAGCGGAAACACTGGCACAGGGCTAGCCATCGTGTGTGCCGTGCGCGGATACCCTTTCATCGCAGTCATGAGCAAGGGCAACAGCCTGGAACGCGCCCGCATGATGGCCGCCCTCGGCGCAGAGGTTGTGCTTGTGGACCAGATGCCCGACTCTGTTCCGGGACAAGTTTCCGGTGCTGACCTCGCACTTGTCGATGTCCGTGCCAAGGAGATCGAGAAGGAGCGCGGCGCTTTCCGGGCCGACCAGTTTACGCGCGACGGAAACTGGAAGGCGCACTACGAGGGAACCGGTACGGAGCTCTGGGAGCAGACGGGAGGACGTTTGGACGGCTTCGTCGACTTTGTGGGGTCCGGCGGCACCTACGCCGGCGTCACGCGCAAACTCAAGGAAGTGAACCCTGCAGCAAAGTGCTACCTCGTGGAGCCGGAGGGCGCCGCGGTCCTCGCCAAGCAGGAGCTCACCAAGCCAGAGCACCCCATTCAGGGTGGCGGATACAGCATGTCGGACCTCGTCTACCTCGAAAACATCCCCGTCGACGCTTACATCCAAGTCACTGGCGACGAGGCCCGCGAGCATGCCCGCCTCCTCGCTACCACCGAGGGTATCTTTGGTGGCTTCTCGAGCGGCGCCAACCTCGCCGCGGCCGTGCGACTCCTCCGTGGCGAGATGAAGGGCAAGACTATCGCCTTCCTGGTCTGCGACTCGGGCCTCAAGTACCTCTCTACCGACCTCTGGGCCAACATGTAGACTCTGCTACACTGTGCGCAATATGTACGAAACCCCGCATCGTCATCGCATTATCATGTCCTCGACTCAGACGTCCACTTGACGTATCACCACCGCATCTAAACCCCTTGAATCTGCTCAGCTGTCACTCATCTCTGACGTCTGATGATCGGGAAGCTGCCCCAGCTGCCCTACGGCCCCAGTGCAACTACCTGAGGAATCTCATCTGACAACCACATTCCGTCAACGGTGCCTGTGATATCAACCCCACACAAACCAGGGTGCAGCTGACCTGCTCAATAGAAGTGACTTCACTGATGTCGTGGTTGCAATCAACCACTCGTCAGAGGCATGCATGTGCAGCCATCTGGACTCATATGACACTTATAAGCGGCACCCAGCAACCAGATGCTCACCCATTCATCACTTTCTCGAGTGCTGTACAACCATGAACCAGCAGATCAACGACCACAACCAGAACCTGGGCTTCGAGCGCCGTGCTGAACGTGAGTTCCGCATGAAAGTGCGATTGCAGGGTCCTTCATGCTCACTACCAAGGCGGCATGCCTGGCGCTCTCGACACCGGCCCCATGCACCACGATGGCCACTACTCGCGCGGCGGCGCCAACACCGGCGACGTGATCGCGGACGCCCTGCGCAACCAGTCCAAGGACACGCAAGCCGACTATCGCCGGCAGGCAACCTACTCTCACAGCCGCAATGCCAGCACTGGCAGTAACTGCCCCGCCATTGGCAGCCCCGAGGCCGCCATGCTCCCTCTCGCCGCCGAGCACGACCTCCCGCACGCCTACACGCGCGACGACCACGGCCGCATGCACCACGCCCACCATGGCCACGCGGGCCGCGACATGGCCGGCATGGCGGGCATGGAACGGCTCGATGCCCGCGACGGAAACTACAACAAGCACGAGCAGCACAGGGAGCACGAGCTCGAGCAGACGATCCGCGACGGCGGACTCGGCAAGCATGAGAAGATGCCGGTCGGCATGCAGGGGCGCGAGCTCCATGCGCACCATGACGGACACCACCACAACGGGCCCGAGTTCCACATGCAGGGTGAGACTATGCAGGAGGACTGGACGCGCTGAGCGCTGCAACAAGGAAATCGTACTGGAAACGGGTTCGTTAGTCTAGGCGTGCTTGAAGACTCTTTGCTACTCGTGAGATGAACGCGACTGTGGAAACGTACGAGCTGCATTGATTGTTCGAGACGCTCAGCAGCCGAGGACCTCGCAGCAGCACTCCAGAAAGGCGTCCTCAAACTGGAGAAGCCACTTGTCAAAACTCCTGTAGTAACGAATATCTTCAATGATGATCTTCATTGTTAACTCGATCAACCAGGAGCACACCCACCTTCTTCAGCTCTGCAGCAGCGGGTAGTCCTTCTGCTTCCTGGTGGTGGAACTCGCTGATCCGTGACCAGGTTCCCTTCTTCATCTACCTGTCAGTCAACGCAGGTCGGGTACGGCTTACCACTTCGATGACATACATCATGCCAATGATATCACTGGGAGTGTTCCAGCGATAACCGGGAACGGCAGTTCCAGATGAGACAGGCAGAGTGGCTGCAGTCGACCGGGAAGTGTCCGCAGGCTGGGAGAGGTCGAAAGGCATAGAAGGCGACTGGGAATCGACTACAGGGGAGAGTTCAGTTTGAGTAATGGTGCCGAAAGGGGCGTTGGTGCTGCGAGTGAGGGCGACCAGAGTGGGAACAGCCTGAGTGGCGCGCATGCCTGCTGGTAAAGAAGGTGTCTGAACGTGGGCCACCCATGAACAGCATGGTGTTTACTATGTATCATGGTGACATGGAGGCAGTTCGGGTGCCCTGTTCAGTCAGCTAACGGAGATTCATGCAGATGGGGAATGTGGAATGGAAGAAAGAAGATGTCTTAGAATTAGAACTTGTCTCAGTCAGTCAGAGTGTAGAGAGTCAGTCCGAGTGTAGAATGATGATGGCTCTGACGGCTGCCATTCACCGACAGCCTCTGTTGGAGGAGGGCAGGGAGGGCCTGGGGTACGCCATGACCCCATACGGACACGGCACAGCAGGAATAGCAATGCAGCCGTTGCCTTCCCAGCGGCTAACAAGCCGCATCGGTCTGGGGGGTGGTCGAGACCTCCGACTCGAGCCACAACACACGCTATTTACTTACACCCGGAAATTGAGCGCCAGCTCGAGTCACGGCGCACGTACTATGATCAGCTGGAATCCCAGTTGGAGCCCGCAGAAATGGACAAATCTAGGATAGAACCCACGTTGGACGACTCCGCGTTACCCGGGCCCACACCGCCGCTTCGTGGGGCCGACAGCACCGAAAAACGGTGGCGATAGTGCCACTTCCGCGCCTCACGACCGTTATTATGTTATTATTTCAGTGTCTATGCACTAGGGATTAGTGAGGTAATCAGGGTGAGAAACTCGGCTGCCCCGGTAGACGCTCTCCATTCGTCAGACGTGCACCCTATGGCAGTTGGCGCTCATTCCTTGCGCTCATTCCTTGGCTGCGAGCGGTCACACTGAAACCAACAACAAACAAGGAGCCCCAGATCCACGCGAATGAGCCCAGGGCATGATGGGAATCTGGGGTCGACTGGGGAACTGCTGGTCCAACCGCCAAAGTGTAATATTATTCTTTGCCATGCCCTTCTACCGTAGATAGTGGGCGAATGGGTGATTGGTATAGCAACTGATTTGTCACATTATTTGCATTATTGATTTGATTAATTTTTCCTGATAGGCTGCTTGGCTAACTGGTACTTGCGGGGCAATCCAACGATAGATAGGCCCATGGCCTGCTAATTCGCAAAAGTAGCAGGTATCATCATAGGGGGAGGAGAGGAGAGCCAGACAGACGAAAACGAGGTTGATGACGGACACGTGCACAAGGTGCAGTGCTCAGGTTCCTGGCGACATTGCTACGAACGAGGGTGGTGAGGGGGAGATCAGTGACAGTGGCCAGGACGAGGATGGAGCCTTCACCGCGGCAAGGGACCTAGTGGCAGGCAAGAGGCAGGGCCAAGAGGAAAGAAGGACAAGGACGCCCAACTGGCCCCCAGGTGCCAACCTGCGCTGCCCCGCCTTAGAATACCCCGGCTCCTGTCCCTACTTCTCCCCTCAGGCCGTTGCGCTCCACAGTGGAGATTAAACGGACAGATTATAGTGGAGCTCTCAAGTCCCGCTGCTGCGATCTTGTACGGTCCCCGTCAACCTGCGTTGGTAGCAAACATGCGTGGGGTCTTGCCTCATCGCCGAGATAGGAGGCGCTTTTGACCAATGAGCTTGCTTGAAGTGATCAACAGAGGTGGGCAAACACGTGGGAGGCGGTGACTGTGGCCAGAATCTCCGTATCGGATCGATATCGATTCATCCGGCACAAGTAGTTCCACTCAATCTCCTCGTCTGTCAGCGTGCCGGGGGCTCGCGTGGGCCCCGGATATCGGTGGAGGAGGGGAATGCGGGGAACAGATCCTTTGCGGCCCTTTCCACTCATGCCTGCCGTCCTGAGGATCAGCATTTTTGAACGAAGGACCGCGTGGATAAACCACTGCGGTTCCCCACTGAAACCTTCCAACCAGGCACTGTATCATGTGGTCCATTTGACTGTCACCACAATGGCCGACACGGAGAGTCGCCGGGGCCAGCGGCTTGGCCCGCTCAGCCTTAGCAATTGAGGTGCCTTATCTGGCGGTACCGCATGTTTAACCTTGGCACTCACGTACTGAGTGTGGCAGTGACAACGTTGGACTAGACGTTTCGAGTGGGTTCGTCTGGGCCCCGCGGGAAACCCACAGAGACTACTTAAGAACTGCCTCGATGCGACAACAGAGTCTTCCCGGGCAGCAACAATCATGACCAACAACCAGTACGACACACAGTCCTTCGACGAAAAGCGCGTCGACACCCACATTGAGGACGTCCAGGATGGCTACCGCGACATTGATGAGGGCTTCGACCCCGTCGAGCTCAAGCGCACGCTTCGCAAGGTCGACCTTCGTCTACTCCCCATTCTCATCGCCATGTACTTTGTATCCCAGTGCGACCGTACCAACCTTGGCCAGGCTCGTGCCGCCAACAACAAGCAGATGAACACCGACCTCAAGCTTCGCGAGAATCTCTCCCAGAACCGCTATGGTCTCATCACTTTGATGTTTTTCATCCCCTACATTCTTCTGGAGATTCCTGTGAGTCCAAGATTTTGGAGCCAGTCTAACGTCAGTCCCAAATCGGCCTCCGCAAGTTTAGCACTCGCGTGTGGCTCGGCAGTTCGTGCATCCTCTGGGGTATCTCGATTCTGGGCATGGGCTTTGTCAAGACCTGGACACAGCTGCTCGGTCTTCGTGTTCTCCTCGGCGCCTTTGAAGCTGGTCTCTACCCGGGCGCAGTCTTCCTGATCTCGTGCTGGTACCCCCGTCGCCAGATTGCTACTCGGATGGCCATTTTCTACGCACTGTCTCAGGCCCTTGCCGGTCTCTCCTCTGTTCTCTCGTACGGCATCTCGTTCCTCAACGGCCGTAGTGGGCTCCATGGCTGGCGCTGGATCTTTATCATGTACGGTATCATCACTATTGTTATTGGTCTCATTGGCGTTCTGGTCCTCGTCGACTTCCCCGACAAGGCCACATTCCTTACTCCGGCCCAGCGTGAGATCGTCCTTACCCGTATCAAGCGCGACCGCAATGACTGCGAGGCCGACGAAATGTCGTGGGCCAAGTTCCGCGCGTACATCATCGACCTCAAGCTTTGGCTCTTTGGTTGTAAGTCGCGCCTGCATAGTCTTCGCTGACAAAAGACCTCTTCGTCACGTCTACGTACGGCCTCTACTGCCTGACCTACTTCATGCCCAACATTCTCCAGAGCATTGGCTTTTCCAGTGGCCTCTCCCAGCTCCTCATGGCTCCCCCTTTCGTCTACATGGTCATCCCCTCGATCATCAGCGCGCGCATTGCCGACCGCGTTCCTAGGACCCGCGCCGCCGTCGTGCTCTTCAACGCAATCTGCACGATTGTCGGTACTTGCCTCTACTCGCTCCTTTCCGGTCCCCCCGGTGTTCGCTACTTTGGTATTTTCCTGGCCTGTGGTGGCCTCAACTCCAATGTTGCTCTCACCATCTCGTGGTGCCAGACGGCCATTCGTGCCCAGTCGAAGCGTGGCTTTGCCTCTGCCCTCGTCATTTCCCTTGGCGGTATCGGCGGCATCCTCTCTGCCCTCGTTTTCGTCGAGAAGGAGGCTCCCAGGTACCCCACTGGTATCTGGCTCCTCCTTGCTATGAGCTCTGGATCCGCGTCGTCGCGGCCAGCCTTGCTGCCTGGTTTGTTCGCCAGAACCGCCGCGCCCAGCGCGGTGAGGTCGTTCTCGAGGGCGACGCCAACTTCCGGTACCAGTGGTAGAGTCATGAGTTTGAGTTGTACATTATGCGCATTGTTCGGAGATAGATAGTAACGCAATGCCAAACAAATTCTGAAGGAAAAGGAAAAAATAATAAAATAAAATAAAAATAAAAAAGGTGCCCAGAAAGGCGTGCGCTCTGATGGGATGACGCACTGCGTAGTGCCGCTCAATGTCACCTGAGGACGACGTGCCTGGGCACAGACCGCCCGGCGGTGATGCCACAGTACAATGTACGGTCAGTAGATGCTGCTAGTTCCTTGCCCTCCTCCGATCCCTTGTGAGGGAGAATCAGAAACTAAGCGGTGATCGGGCTGCTCCTCAAGAGTGTGCTGCAGACAGAGGTAGGATGCAAGTACATCGAGAAGTAAACCGCTACAGAGCCTTACGGAAGGTAGACCGACTCGGCAGCCTGGAGGTCCCTAAAAGCCTTGGTGTGGGCGGCGCGGCACGCCTCCGCTACCTTGGGTCAGCCACCTTGCTCTATGACGGTTGGGACTCACGAGGATGGCATTGGCGACGTCTTCACTGCCCTGCGCGGAGCAGTACTTGAGGTAGTTGGATGCGGCGGCCAGGTCCGCCGAAGCCTGGTCGTTAGTGGCAGTCACAGCAAGATACATACGCAGGCGAAGAGAAAGCGGAGATGCTGGACACGAGGGTCGGCGTCGGCGTCAAGCATCGACATTTGGGATGTGGAGACTGGGGGAGGAGAATAAGGAGTTGTGGTTTCGTGGGGGACGTTCAATGGCTTATATATCTACTTCTGTGCTCTATCGGGGCATGCCTCTTGTTCTCGCGACAGTGGCCTTTGAAACACTGTCAACAGGATGTCCAGCATCCCCAATGGTCCGAGGTGAACGGGGCGAGTCACCGAGACCCTTGTGAACTGATTCATCAGATCAGGAACAAAAGAAAATCTCCTCTCACCCGAGCCGTGCTGGCGGAGACGCCACAAGCGTCTGCAGGAAGTCTATCACTTGTTCGGGAAACTAGGGTTCTTTCGACCATGCATCTGGGGGATAACTGAGACCCAGCTGGACTCGGAATGACATGTCTTCATGACCGGGTCGTATTCCCTGTACACTGGCGTGTTTGTTGACAGGTCTGTTGCCATCCTCATGCCTCAAACATCCAGACCGACCTCGCGCTTGACCTCAGCGGGGAGGCCCTGAAGCCAAACATTCGCCCCGTAAAACCAGCAAGCATTCTCCAGTATCTTTGGTCAGCGCTGATTTGATGCTGTCCTCACCTTGGTTGGGTCTGCAGGCATTCCGACAGCGAGGCGGCGGCCCGCGCGCGCAAAGGACGCTAAGGTTTCTTGTTCGATCTTCTGTGAGTGATGTACAAGCATTCTACCATACCTCTTGAACGCGCTCAATGACGACACGGACCTCGTCAAGAGTGTAGTCGGGGGCGGGCTTGAAGTGGAGGGAAGCGGGAGGAAGCATGGCGAAGCGCTGGGGGCATAACCAGAGGAGGCAACCGGATACTGAGATATATGTGCATGGAGACTGCGTTCCATCGTCTAGGAGAGCTTCTAACAGCAACATATGGAATGGGAATCAGAGATGTTGAATGGGTTGCGGATGTTCGGGGTCAGGTGTGACAGACAGGAAGGACTGGTGGCTGCAAACAAACAACAAAACAAGAAACAAAATACAGTACATGTCTTGTTGTTTCGAGAGATGAAGTAACATAGAGAGAGAACAGATGTCGCCGTTGCCCTTTTAAGGGTCGTTCAAACGAGAGGTGGCGCCACTACAACAATATGCATCATCACTCATCATGGGACGAGGCAGCCTTGGGCACAACGCAATGGACAAAGTCACGCCCGTCAGCAATCACTCTCTATGAGGAGCTGAGGCGGACGGCGTCCTGGTACAGGAGACAGATCTGGTAGAGCGTCTCGAACTTGGCCTCGGCCTCCTGGGCGTTAGCAAACCGGTCTCGCCATCCAAACTCTCTCACACTCTCCGCGTCCGCGGCATCTTTTCCAGCAGCGAGGAGGTCTTGGTGGGTATCAGCCGCGACTTCGTATTCGATGTTGGCCTGTGGTTAGAGACTATAAGCACGCAGAGGCGACATACTGCCACGGCCACCTCGTACAGACGCAGAATCTCAGTGTCGGTGACGGTGGCCATTGTCATTAAGATGAAGATGAAGATGAAGATGAGTGAACAAGAGGAAGAATGGGACGTCTAAGAGAATAAATACCTGACTGGGAGCATGCGGTGAAAGGCAGAAGATCTAAAGCTCGGAACATCATGGTGGGTGATAGACAATAGAGATGCAAACGCCGCGATCATGATGATCAGTCGCAGAGCGAAACATGAGACATCAGCAAACAAAAGAAACCACTGCTTTGGTAGAAGCACTACTGAGACCTGTTAGGATAGGCGTTGGTTTCTATCAAGCAAACGACCGCTGGAGAACTAGTGACTGCAAAGTGTTACGATGGAGTCATTACAGGCGTTCGGCATGGTGGCGGCGCCACGCCACCCCTTTCAGGGTTAACATATAGGAGACATAGCTCAGTTGGGAGAGCGTACGACTGAAGTTCAGTTCTACTTCGTACGGTCGCCGGTTCGATCCCGGCTGGCTCCATCTGCCTAGGACTCTGCATATTCAGTGACTAGCAAACTTTTTGGAGCCTCCAGAGCATGGTCAGGCGTGAGATGAGTGAGGAGGAATCGTGCCAGACACGAGAGTTGGAAGAATTGGAATTGGTGGAACTGGGGTTGAGGTCCAACATCATTTCATTACCAGGGCACTCCTCCTGCTCTTCCTCGCTAACCCCACTGACCTTGCACCTACATGCCAAGGCAACTGGCCAAGCCTATACACCAACTTTCAAAGGTCGGATGAAAGGTTTTGCGTGCCAATAATCACAAAGCAAAGCCCAGGCTTCCACTGGACAACTCTCGGATATCCGAGAGAAGCTATATCATTCTGCATTTGTCGAGACAACCAAAGCACAGCTTGGGGCACTGAGCCCCAGTACGATAAACTCTACCTCGCGGAATGGCAACGACTTCCTCAATACATCCAACACGTGCGAAGCGCGTCCAGATTCCGCGCGTGTGGAACAATCCAAAACAGCGGATGTATGTTGCTTGTGATCAGTGATACTCACGAGCATCAGTACTTGTGGACCGCAAGCATGTCAGAGCTCCTTCCTTCTAAATCAATTCCAGAGTTCAGTGCGCCGCTGATGGGAATTGCGATGCACTGCCACGAAGATGTTCCGACGGTGACGCACTGCCACGAAGATGTTCCGACGGTGGCAGTCACTTCACTGCCACGACGATGTTCCGACGGAATTGACAGTCACTTGGCACTCGGTTGCTGATGGTTCTCGGATGTGCGATCCCGAAGGCGTATTGAGGTTCCTGTGGATGCGACAGAATATTCGACATGGCGTGGAGGGCGTATTCTGAATGGGAAACGGTCGCTAATCGCTGCACCGCCGTCATATCGTATTGTTTCATTGTCCCAGCCCCGTGGCGGAGGGCAGCAATGATAAAATGAATGCACATATCTTGGGGATCCCCGCAAATGGGGACTCATTACATAACATTGAGTGGTCACGTTGTCTATGGACTGGTCCTGGGCTCATGCGCGTCGACTCGGACCTCGTATGCAGCTCGGTGACCATTCATCTTCGGTATCAAAGCCCACAGGTAGCATGTTCTTCGGTCACCGTCCAGATACGCGCACAATGCAGGCACCTATTACATCACACTATGAGTACTGGAACCTCATCCCTGGGGTGCACCAGCACCTTACTGCCACACGCCACCGTCCGCAAATCCAAGCCAAACCCCCGCCAAGACCACGACGTGTCCGGAAATACTACCGCCGACCTCCACCTCGGATGTCTGATGCAGCAGTACAAGAAGTGTGTGCATCTCCTGCTACGATTGTCTACAAGTTCTCAGCCTCACGGCCACCGCGGGCAAGCCAGTTCTTTGTGCGGGCGCACTTTGGGCTAACGCAGCCAGGACACCTGAGCATGAGCTGCCTGCTGACGGGGCCGGCACCGGCGTCACAGTCCTTGAGGTGCTGGGACACCAGGTCGGCGATCGCCTTGGCGAAGATGGGCGAGTCGTTGAGCGACTCGGCACGCGTCAAGTTGAGGCCGAGCTTGTCAGCGTCCTCCTTGACCTCGATGTCAAGCTCGAAGAGGGTCTCGATGTGGTCCGAGGTGAAGGCAACGGGGACGAGGCAGACGTCCTTCTGGCCAATCTTGGCCAGGCCCTCGATCGCCTTGGCGGTCTGCGGGCCCTGCCACGCCTTGGGGCCGACCTTGGACTGCCAGGTCAGGCGCCACGGGTTGGAGAAGTTGAGCTCCTCCATGATGGCCTGCACGGTGGCAGCAACCTCGGGGGTGTAAGGGTCACCGCGGCTGGGGGTCAGCGAGGACTACGTGTTTAGTTACTCACTTGACGATCTCAAGGGGGAGAGAGTGGGCGGAGAAGAGGAGAACAACATCGTTGCGACGCTCCTCCGGGAAGGTCTGAAGGGCGCGGCGAATGTTCTCGGCGAATGCCTTGGCGAGGCCACGGTGGGCAGGCCAGCGGTCAATGACACTCCACTGGACCTCGCCGTTGGCGCCCCAGCCCTGCTTCTTGGCGACGCGCATCAGCTCGTTGAGCGACGAACCAGTTGTGCTGCACGAGTACTGGGGGTACTGGGTGAACGCAACTGCACGCTTGACGCCGTCCGCCTTCATCTCGTCGAGGGCCGTCTCGGTGAGCGGCTGCGCATAACGGAACGCGACGTAGGGCTTGTGGGGTGCGCTTTCCGGGTTCATCTCGTCCAGGAGCTGACACATGGCCTCACCCTGCGTGCGCGTCCACTTGAGAATCGGGGAGCCACCACCAATCTCGCGGTACTGCTCCTCGATCTGGGGTGTGCGGCGCTTGGCGATCCACGGCGCCAGAAGCTTCTGCATCGGCAGAGGAATCAGGTCGCTGTCGTGGAACAGGCGGGAGAGAAAGTCGCCCACCTCGGGAAGCTAATGTCAGTGTGAAAAGTGACGGTGACTCACGGTGGAGGGTCCGCCCATGTTCAGCATGACGACGGCTGTGGTTAGTGACGGTCAGAGTGGGGGTGGTTTACCTGTCGGGCTGTCGTCAGTGAGCTATCGGGGCAGGATACGTACGGCTTCTCAGTAGACTGTCCGGGCTGAGCGGGCTGATCGCGGACGGTGGCGAGCGCGCGCGCGAACGCGGGGCGGGCTGCGCGGGGTGCGCTACGAACGAGCATTTTGAGTGATGAGTGCAGTTGTCAATGTCTTGGTCCGAACTTTGGTTTGAAGTCGGGCACTCGGTGGTCGGGGATCGTGACTACGTTAGTCATGACTGGGTCACGTGTTGAGTATTCTCTGGACATTTGGATTGGCCATTAGGAATCAGTGTATTAGCCGGGGTCATCTAATACACCAAAAGTGCTTTCTCACGGTTGTGTCCCCCCGCCACTGAAAGTACTCAACTTGAACTTGTTGATTTCAGCAGAAGCAAGGCTCGAGCCACTTTTGTGTTTCCTCTCCATCTTCATCCCATGCTCCTTCGCGCAACACAACGCGCATCCTCCTCTATCCTACCCCCTGCGTCGTCAGCACTCGCCTACACTATGCAGGGACGCTCCCGCCGCAGCTCGCGGCCCCACCGGGACTTTGACGACCGCGACTACCGTCAGCAAAATTATGACCAGCGGCAAGACTACAACCACAACCCCTCGTACCGCAGGCAGCACGACGACTCCTCGTACAACAGGCAGGACGACTACTCCTCGTACAACAGGCAGGACGACTACCCGTCGTACAGCGATTACAACGACCGCCAGTACGAATCCCGCGGATACTACCAGAATGATTCATACGGCCCACGCGACTTTCAGCAGACCCGCGGATACCACTCAAACAGCGGCTCCGGATCCGGCTCACGCTGGCGGAACAACAACACCGCCTTTGACAACTCGTACAACAACAGCAACAACACGAGCTACGGCACGGAGGTGTCGCGGGGCTATCCATCCCGCCCTCAGGACAGGACTTCGCGCAACTCTCCTCGGAACGGTACCTCATCGCGCGGTTCTCCCGCATCGCGTGGGGTGCGCAGCAAGAAGGAACACTTTGTGCCGCATCTTCCTCCGGCCGAGTACGTCGAGATCTCCAGCCAGACCCCCACCCAGTCAGAGACCCCCTCCCCGAAGCTGGTCGTGCTTGACCTCAACGGCGCAATGTTATACCGCACGGAGCGCAACAGCAGCACCGCCCCACGCCGCTCGTACCCGCGGCCCTACCTCCACAACTTTCTCGCTTACCTCATGACTGCGGAGCCCAGTGGCGAGGCGTCTCCCTACGAGGTTCTCGTGTGGTCGTCCGCTCAGCCCCAGAACGTGAAGGTAATGGTCGAAAGCACCTTCGGGCCGTGGTGCGATGGTGTCTGGGGTCCCAAGCCCGAGCTCCCCGGAAACGAGAAGCGCCTGCTGGACGTCTGGGCACGCGACAAGATGGACCTGGGAACCGATTACAGTGCGTGTGTGACCGGCACCAACTGACATCAGACCGCAACGTGCAGACGACAAAGGACCTCAAGGACGTGATCAACAAACTCCGCCGCTTTGACGAGCGCAGCGTGATGCTGGTTGACGACTCGCCCAACAAGGCAACGGAGCAGCCGTGGTCGCAGATTGTCGTCCCCGACTATGACAAGAAGGAGTACCAGGGCGCCAAAGCAGCCGCTGCGCGGCAAGATGATGACATGGATAATGTCCTCCTCGCCGCCATCGGCATTTTTGAGGCCATCGCACACCAGACCAACATCCCCGCGTGGGTTCGCCGCGGTGGCATTGAGCGACTCGAGAAGGATGCGTCGCAGAAGGTTACCCTGGGCATGCTCCCGTCGGCGGAGGGGTACAAGCACTGGTTCGACAACCCCGTGGCCAAGGCATACTGGGTCGCCGCCGGTAAGGCTGCGCTCGAGCGCAAGGGCATTCCTCTCGCGCACGGTATCACGCCCGACACGCAGCCCACTCGCAAGTCTGCCCGTATCGCGCTTAACAACTCCCCCTATGGCACCATCGACGCTATTGCTCGCGAGGAGGGCACTACCGCCGAGCAGCGTGAGATCCTCCAGCGCGCGCTCGACGTGCTCCGTGATCTCGGCCACGGTCCGACGGGTGAGCCTGATGAAGAGGATGAGGCTCACCAGCAGGGCAGCAGTGATCGCGGCAGCTGTCGCAATGAGCGGCAGGCAAGTGGCTGGGGGCGGCCGACCAGCGACCGGAAGCCGCGGAGGAGTGACTGGAATGGCGATGATCCGCTGCACCTGGCCTCCGAATGGCGTCCGCAGAAGAAGGTCCTCAAGCGCCTGGAGCAGCTCACTCTGAACGACTACGACCGCCTGTGCTCTGAAGAACGGACGATCAAGGGCCAGCTCTTGGCTTCGGACGCAAAGAATCCCAAGCGCGAGAAGCAGCTCCATGACCGCCTCGAAAATGTGGCGGCGCTCCTCGACCTCGTCGTGACGGATCCCGCTGGGCCCCACTTCCGTGGAATGGTCGCCGAGTACAAGAGGCTGCCGCACCCCCCGAAACAAGACAGCCAATCGTCCAACTCCGACAACAACAAGCGCGAGCTGTCGGACATGAGCCAGGGAAGCTGTGAGGACAACAAGCGCGCCCGCCGCAACGACACTATGTAGGAGAGCTTGCGATCACGCGAGGTATTTGGAGGCGGTGACAACGGTGACCCGGGCGAATAGGWGTTGATGACCCACGCAGATAACAGAGGACAAGACGTCACAGAAGAGATTGAGTAGTTTGAAGGAGAGTTAGATAGCACACTACAGCCACATCTGCAGTCAGAGAGCGCTAGACGGCAACGATACCATCAGAGTACATCATTCAGCACGCATCAGTACGCATCAGTAGAGCAGGGATACATATGCAATTTGTACAGCTAGAGCACTAAACTTAAGCCTTGAGGGCGTCCGAAACGCGCTTGGCGACGTCCTTCTTGTCGACGCTGGCGCGCGCCTCGCCGAGGCGCTCCCAGAGCGCCTTCATGACCTGGCCGGTCGCCTTGGGGCTGCGGTCGGTGATGCCGGCGACGATCTCGTCAATGTAACCCTGGACGGCCTCGGGGGTGGGGGCGGCGGGCATGTACGACTTGAGGATCTTGACCTCGTTCTGGAAGCCGGCGAACATCTCCTCGTGCGCACCAGGGGCGCCGGGGGCGTACTCCTCGGCGGCGGCAGCCTGTTGTAAGAATCAGCACTGCGGTCAAGCAAGACGAAGAGATCTCTGTAGCAACGAAGAAATGTATCTCCGAGGTGCTCGGGCCAAGATTCTCCTAGCATTGGACTCACGCGCTTCTCAAGGGCTTTCCGGAGGGCGTTGATGGCCATCTCCTGGGTAGCGGGCTCGTGGGGGTTGGCCGAGAGCTTGGCGGCGTTGGTGACGTCGGCGATGGTGGCCTGGAGTAAGTATGTCAGCGTACGGAATTGAACATAGGAGCAGGTATAGAGACCATCGCCGGCACCCACCTTGAGGACGCTGACGGCGGGCTTGTCCTTGCCCTTCATGGCGGCCTTGAGGCCGTCGCGGAGGGCGACCTCGATGGCCGACTTGTCGGCGGCGCGGAGGGCCGAGGCGTGGAAGGCGCGGGCAGCGGGGACAGCACGGGTAAAGGAGCGAAGGGCGAACATTTTACAAGGTATTGGTAGGGGTATGCTGTTCTTACTGTGAAGAGAAGGAGAGCCCAAGTCGACGGCGCTGCTGCCCTCCATCATCGCGGACAGCCAAAGAGGCCGAGCCAAGGTCCCGAAATCTCGGGTGGAGGCGCGGAGGTATTTGGCCAGCCGCCACTACCGTGGGAGAGCTGGGATGAGTGGACCTCCACTGCCTTTGTTATGACGCCGTTGAGCCACTTATGACC
>PQXP01000100.1:14558-71272 GCA_002973495.1 Apiotrichum akiyoshidainum | reverse complement strand
AACACCCCGGCCACAAGTCCGCCCGCCAACAGCGCGCCGGCCGCCGTACCATCTCCCGCCCACCGGCTGCCAGCACGGGAGGGCCGTGCGGGCCCGTGTGGCGGCGACAAAGGTGTGGACGTGTGTGGCGGTAGCTCAGTGGTAGAGTAGCAGATTGCAACCGCAGTCGCAATCATCTGTTRGTCCCCAGTTCGAACCTGGGTCAGCACGAGCTAGCCCTCAGGTGAGATCAATCTTCTTGCGCTCCAATCTGACAACAGGCTCCTCAACCACCTGGCGGACAAGTTTGCCGACGAGCACTGGAACCCCGTGCTGTCCCAGCTGCGTTCGCTCGAGTACGAGTGCTCGCAGGCGACCGGCAATGTGGACACGGCGGCGCGGCTGCTGTTTGAGATGCTCGCGCCGAACAGCGGCGTGGACGGCGATGATCGTGCTGCGCTGCAGGACAACATTCTCAGCCTGCTCAAGACAACTGTGCCGAGCTCGCCGGAGCCGATTTCGCTCGATCTCGGCGACGAGGCCTTCCTGCAGGTGTCGGCAGGTTTCCGCGCCGGAGAGGCGCCGGCAGGATCCCCTGTGCCGTTCCAGATCAGCATTGTTGCTCCGCCAGAGGTCGACGTGTCGAAGATTGCCTTCACCTCGCTGCGTGTCGAGTTTAGCGATGGCCGCCCGGATCTTGTCGTCTCCAATGGCGGCACTGACCGCCTGGCGAATGTCGGCAAGATTGATACAACCTCGACCGGCGAGCACACCGCGCTGCTTACGTTCGATGGCAAGCCGCTCGTCCTTGCCGGCGAGCTCATTGGTGCCACTGGCGAAGTATCCATCTCCGAGGTCGTACTGTGCCTCTCGCAGGGCCCGTGGACTATCGAGTCGCGCCTCGCGCCGCGGCCGCTGACGGCTTGGACCGCGGGCGGCGTGTCGTACGCCCCCTTGCGTGGCCTCTACTCCAGCGTACGCTTTACACCCCGTCCGCACGCCATCACCCTCGACGTGCAGCGTCCGCAGGTTGCATTTGTCAACGAGCCGACCCCAATTACCGTCACAGTGAACTCCGCCGACAGCCGCGACCTACGCTTGACGCTGTCGGCTGGCTTGCAGGAGCCGGACGGCGCGACGCTGCGCCATGGCGACAAGGAAGGCCCCGTGCTCCAGGACATTCCACTCACGCTCAAGGACGGCAGGGCCGAACTCACGCTCACGCTCGTGGCGACCGCAGCCGACAGCGCCATTGTTGACCTTCTCGTCCACTCTACCGCCGGCGATGACACTGCTGAGATCCGTGACACGGCCGTCGTGTCCGTCCTCCCGCCGTTTGAAGTCACGCCCTCCATTTCTCGCTCTGGAGCGTTTGCGACCGTCTCTGCCGTCCTCCAAGTTCCGGCCCGCCGCCTGACTGTCAAGAAGCTCGACATTGCCCCAGAGGCCGAGGGCGTGTCTCTCGTCTCGTCCTCGATCTCCGCCGCGACCCTCCCGATGGAGTGGGACACCACCACGCGCTTCGCCCTCACTGCACGCTTCAAGATGCAGCAGGTAGTCCAGCGCCTGACCGCCCCGCCGGGCAACTCTGCAGCCATCACCATCGTGTGGTCCCCCGCGGACTCTCCCGCCGGCAGCACAGCTGCCGACATCACCACGCGCCTGCTGCTGCCCCCGCTCGCCCCGGTGCCGCCCGAGGCGTTCGTGACCGCGTCGCTCTCCACCCCCGCCGTCGTCTCGGCGCACACGCCCTTCCCGCTCAGTCTGACCATTACCAACGCGCACCCCGCCGAGAACGCCTACGTCGCCGTCGCGGGCGACACGATGGACGGCATCGTGTGGACCGGGCCGCGCGGCGCGCGCGTCGGGCCCATCCCGCCACGCGGCAAGACAAACGTCAGCTTTGAGGCCATTGCCGTCGGCAATGCCGGATGGCAGGTCCTGCCGCACCTCTCGGTATGGCTCGGTGACGGTGCCGACCGGCGCGAGGTGCGCGTCGCGCTCGCAAACGACCGGCCGTCGGGAACGGTCCTCGTCCAGCCGTAGTGCGAGAATCGCGCAGCACGGAGTAGATAGGGTTGATAATTAGATGCATCTAGTCGGAAGACCATTGACGGAGGACGTCGTCCGCCGGAGAGCAAACAAGCACTGGAGTAGAACACGAGCGGCTTGCCTGGTTGACAGATGAGACGACTACGAGGTCTCGCACAAAGCGTGACCTGGAGTGTGTCGATTCTGGGGCTCAAGGGCACACACTATTCCGAGGCATGTGGCACTTGCACTGACACACCCGAGAAAACAGTCTCCATTCATCCTTGACTGCTCTGCGTCTCCCTCGCGCACCCCGCACATGCATACAGGCCCCCAGCCTGGCAAAAAGGCCACGACGGGGATCGAACCCGCGATCTCCTGATTACTCATCGTAGTCAGACGCCGTACCATTTGGCCACGCGACCGGAGGTGGTAGTCTGACCGGGCGTGGCGCCGCGACTCGAGCGAGCGCAAGCGGAGCTCACGGCCGCCTGTGCCGAGATATGATGTTGACAGGCTGTGGATAAGTCAGAAAGCGGTGGACCGACGACGTCAGAGTGGCGAGTGCATCCACAATGGCGGTCCCAAGTAGTGGAGAAACAGCACCTGAGGCGGGGTTGTCTTGCCTTTTTCAGGTTTGCTCTTCAGACTTCTGCCACAGTGTTAGCAGATATATATTTCGAGCGCGAGAGACAGGGACTGAGAGGGATTGAATGAGAGCGACGTCTGTCGCGGCCGGGAGCCCAAAAAGGACAAGTTATATGTTCCCCCTAGCCGACTTGAACGACTGACCTCGACATTACTAGTGTCGCGCTCTACCACTGAGCTAAGAGGGAGAGGTGGTAATGTGGTGGTGCACAATAGCGGATCCACCTGGTCTGTCGCTACGCTTGTCACCCTTGCGGCCTCGCGGCGACAACTACGCGTACGCTCGAATGCACTGCGCTTGACCGCTCTCTAAACATCCTGCAAGGAAAGTAAAAACAAAAAATGAATTAAAATTCAAATAAACCCCCCGAAAAACACAACAATAACTAACGACCGACAGGTCTGCTCTGGCGCCTGGACCGTATGCTCAGGAGGCTCGTTCGCTTTGGAGGCTCCTGCGCCGCACCACTGGGAGCACTCCACCCCCACCCCCGCGCCTGCCCGCTGCGCTACCGCCGAGATCCGACGGGATCCGCCAGAGCCTCGCGGGGGTGCGACATGTGCCACTTGCAGTCTGCAAACACTGCACGCAGCTCTGGCCTGTCGCCCGTGTCGCCTTGCTGTCATCGACTCGGACATTCCCTGCACTGCCATTCCCAGCCTGTCATGTCCGTCCACATACCGCCTGTACTCTTCAATCCCAGGCCCTGGGCCCCTGCACCGCGGCCCCCGTCTGTCGTCGTGCCAACACCCCGGCCACAAGTCCGCCCGCCAACAGCGCGCCGGCCGCCGTACCATCTCCCGCCCACCGGCTGCCAGCACGGGAGGGCCGTGCGGGCCCGTGTGGCGGCGACAAAGGTGTGGACGTGTGTGGCGGTAGCTCAGTGGTAGAGTAGCAGATTGCAACCGCAGTCGCAATCATCTGTTGGTCCCCAGTTCGAACCTGGGTCGTCACTAGCCTGCGCGAGCACCAGCTCGTGGCGGGTCACCATTTCTCTTTTGCTCTGTTCGCTGTGGCGAGAGCGGCCGTTTCAGGCGTACAGAGTCGGCCGGCGGCACAGTTGGCGCCACTCGCTCGCTCGTCAGTCAGTCAGTCAGTCTATTCTCCTGCCATCGCGTCGTCCCGTACGCTCCACGTCAGTCTAGCTGCGTCCGCGCCATCGCATACATGGAAATACAGGCTACTTGGAATGCTGGGGAGTAATGGTACAATGCGGCGGGCACGTGCACGGCGCCGTCGTGCGTATCGGGTCTCGCTCAAGACTGGGGCGCTCAAGACCGGGGCGCTCAAGACTGGGGTGCGCTACATGTTGTAGTGCGAGTGGTACTGGTTGGGGTAGTGCGGGCTGGGCCGGGGCACGCCGTTGTTCGAACCGTTGTACACATTGTTCGAGCCGTTGTACATGTTGCGGACCGTCTGGGTGGGGTAGTGGACGGGCTGCTGGGTCGGCAGCGGCGCGTCCATCGCCATGGCGGGCGGGCGGGGGGCGTAGTATGTGGTCTGCTGCGGGATGTATGACTGGGCCGCGGCGGGCGGCCCCGGGTTGACGGGCGAGCCGGGCGGGGACCTCTTGACGCTGACCTGCTGGGACGAGGAATGCTTGGACATTTTCTTCGTTGAACGCAGGTTGTCTGTCGGCGCCGACTGGTCGGCGCCCCGGTATGTCGCGCCAGCATCGCCGGGGTGATACGATGGATCGTGGTCCTCGGCGCGGCGGGCGCGCTTGGCTGCACGCGGGTTGTTGCTGTCGTTGTCAAACTGCTCAGACGCAGCGACCTCGCCGGGCTGCTTGGTGCGGGGCACAGTGTCCATAAAATCGAACAGATCCTTGGTCACGGAGGTGTTCGAACGCAGATCCTTCCACCTGTGACGGACGTACTTGCGCATGTCACTGATCGTGCGCGCCAGGCGCTCAAGCGACATGCAGCCCATGCGTGTGTAAACGATAAGGAGCATGAACCAAAATTCTGGGTGTTAGCGAAACGCGAATGACTGCCACTCACCGACGGGCGCCACTCGCTCCTTGATGGTACCTATAGCGATGGGGTACATGTCCGTACAGATCTGGATGAGGAGCGTGAGAGTGAGCTCGACTTTGCGGCGGAACTCGGGGTCGGGGTTGTCGGTGCGTTTCAGGAAAGTGGTTTGGGTAGTGGAACTGGGAGTGAGGCGCTGGTCCGACATGGCGATCATGATGAAGGACAGGAGCATTTGGAAGTCGCTTCCTCGTTCGATCTTGAGCTTTGGCAAAAGGTAGCCGAGGCCGCTTTCGCCGGCCATGTACTTTTTCTTGAGCTCGGCGATCCACTCGACATACGGGCCCGCCATCGCCTCCATCTTCTCGGCCGCGCTGAGCGCCACACCGAGCTGGACGCGTTCTGGGACATTAGAGGTGACAAAAGGAGCGACTTACGGAAAATGTCGCGCTGCTGGTCCATGTCTATGTCCTCGTACTCGACAACCTGTATGGATATGTTGTCAAACTTGCGTTTGAGGGCCGGCGGCAGCGGCTTGCCGCCCCTTTGCGTCTGGGGGTAGGAGGTATACCAGAACCTTTCGTTCGTGGCAGGGGATTTGAAGGGCACCTTGCCCTCGATGAAGCGCATGATCGAGGTACAGCGCTGCTTGCCGTCTATGCAAGTGCGGACCTCGTCCTGCACCTCGTCGTCGTGCGCGACGGCGAAGATGACCGGGGGGACGTAGTAGTTCATGAAGAGGGACTGGATGAGGCCGATCATCTTGGGCTCGGTCCAGACGACATCACGCTGGTACTCGGGGTTGAGGTCGACGTTGCCGAGCTGGATGAGGTCTGCTGTCAGCCGGGGCTCACTTTGATACACAGGCGGCGTGGCGGTCCGAGAGATGCACACAAGTGCCACCTTGGGCGCCCGGCATGCGCGGCGCGCGGCGAAGCGTGCCGCGCAGAGGGAGACCGCAGGTACTCTAAGCGAAGGGCGTGTAGCAGCCATGCGTGCGCCCACGATGGCCGCGACGAGCACCCTGCCGCCTGCCGCGCGCCGTCACCGAGCGCCGTCACCGAGCGCCGTCACCGACCGCCGTCACCGAGCGCCGTCACCGAGCGCCGTCACCGAGCGCCGTCACCGAGCGCCGTCACCGAGCGCCGTCACCGAGCGCCGTCACCGACCGCCGTCACCGAGCGCCGTCACCGACCGCCGTCTCTCGCGCGCGCGCACGCCGTCAGACTCACCGTTGAGCTGGCGGAGGTTTACCGTCTTGAAGCGCGGCTCCTTGAGTTGACCCTTGAGCTGCGTCACAATGTCGGTGGGCTTCGAGTCGTCGCCGTCGTCCGTTCCGTCGCTGGACGCTAGCTCGTCGAGGTCGTCGTCGCTGACCTCGTAGTCTTTCCGCGCCATGCGTGCGGGCTTGTGCGGGTGTGTGCGGTGTGCTGTGTGCTTGCGCACGGAGGCGTGCGTGCGTGTGCGCGATGGGGGCTGCGCGGGATGCACGAGGGAGCGCGGGTGGGAGATGGGGGTGCGCGCAAGAGGTGGATGGATAGCGCAGAGTGGAGAAAAGTAAAACGCGTATATGAGAAAGTCACTCAGGGCAAAGTGCCAGAGTCGTCGCTCGGCGCGCTGGGTAGGGTGGCAAGGAAAGGAGCGGAGGCAATTTTTGGCTGTGACTGCTGGCAGAGGGAAGAAACAAAGCAGTGGGGACTGGGGTGGCTGGCTTCTTATGCCCAAATGCAGGCAGAGCTGTCTGGGCTCCTGATTGGTGCATTACTGACAGTGAGAGGAGCAGCTGGCCCACCCACTGGCCCACTGGGGAGGGGAGAAGGGGGGAGCACAGACAGACAGACTGGTGTGCTGGTCCCCCTTGTGCTGTCCCCCCTACACTCTCTGATTGGCTGGCAAGAGGCAGACTGTCCCCCCCCCCCCTCTTGATTGTCCCAAGTCCCCCAGTCTCGAACGACGGAACCAATTCCATGGATTGCGCTGATAAGAGCGATGCCGCTTACATAAGACATTGGCCGCCACTCTCGCGACTGCTCTTTTGTCGTCAATCGTGCGTTTCAGACATCACAATGTCGGAGCGGCGGCGGAAGCAGCAGCCGCGCCGCCCGCTGTGCCGACTCATAAGCACGTACGATGGCAACACACTGCCCGACACTGCTCTCGCCGGCGCAATATTTCCCTCCGGCAGCGGCAGCGTGCGCGCCCTTGTCTCCATTGCGAGCGAGCGCAGCGGCGCCGACGCTAGCTGAGCGAGCCGTGTCGCGGCCGCGTCGCGACCGCGTCGCGACCGCGTCCCGGTTCTTGCCCAGTTCTCTCCCGTTCTTCTTCCATCTGGCGTGGTCCGCGCCGCCGCTGGCCGAGCGCACGGCCAGACACGCGCCGGCATCGCGACGTCTCCTGCGGCCGAGCCCCGAGTCCGAGTCCGAGTCCGAGTCCGAGTCGGTGCCGCTCGCTCGCACGCACGCGCAGACGGCAGACTCGCACTCGCACACTCGCGCACCGCACCCTGGTCCCACTCACCACTGCCGCTCCACGCACACTGCGCTTGCGCTCACTAGCACCTCCGCGCACTCGCAGCTCTCGCAGCGCTCGCAGCCGCACGCACCCCTACGCTCCGCGCAGCCCGCGCACGCGCACGCTCCGGCCTCTGGCGGACGCCAGTGCACAGGCGTGCCTGCCGCCACGCGCACCTGTCGCGTATCCTATCCCGCTCGCCCGTTCCTCGTACCCTCGTGTCGCTCGTCGCTCGGGCCAGTGGCAATGTCCGTGACCGCGTCCGTCACGTCCGTGGCCGCGTCCGGATCACAGCTGTCACTCGCTGCCACCCGTCCGTGCTCTGCCGTTGCTGCGCAACTCTTACTCGCCGCCACTGTGCGCTCTGCCTCTGCAGTCTCCACCAAGTGCGCGTGTCCGTGTCCGGGTCCGTATCGGTGCCCCGCTCGGCCTCGGCCTCCACCTCCGACGGGGCCACGCCGCTCCCCGCCTGCGCTCGTCGCCGCGCCGCGCCGCTCGGACTGCCACTGCCCTGTCCCGCGTGTCCCCCCCGCCCGCCCGCAGCGTATCTATGATGGGTGCATGTGCGTAAACTACCTCTGTACAACGTCCGTCTCGTCGGCGCGCGCACTCTGCGCGCGCCACTCCTTGTCCACCTCGACGCCTATCTCTCTGCCACCTACTCGTCATCGTCCTCGTCGTCCGACATGCTCTCCTTGAGCATCTCGAGGAGCTCGTGCGCCTCGGAGAGCTGCGCGTTCAGTATCGCCTGGCCCTCGGGGATGCTGCCGTCGTCGGCGAGAAACTTGCCGTCCTTGCGCAGCTGGTCAATCTGGTGCAGCGCGAGGTGGTACGGGTACAGGTCGCGCGGGCTGTAGGGGCCGCCGTACTTGAGCACCTCGTTGAGACACTTTTTGATCGTCGACAGCTTGTTGGCGATGGGCATGAGCTCCTCGGAGATGGGCTCGGACTCGGACATGAGCCGGAAGATGAGGCCGTAGCACCGCCGCAGGAGGTAGAGGAGGACCTGCGGGTTAGTGGGCGATCTGGATAATGCCAACTCACATACTGGCCCTCGGCCTTGTTTCCCGAGGCGTCGACAAACTTGCCGTCGACGCGCATCGAGTCGATCTCGCGGAGCGAGAGCGCATAGTTGTAGAGGTCTGTCTCGCGGAGCGTCCAGCGGTGGGTGAGGGCTTTGCTGTCAGTTGTCCTCTCCAGACTGTCACTCACTCAGCTGCTCGAGCTGCTGCTTCATCGTCGTTAGCCGCTCCCAGATGGGCTTGAGCGGTGGGCTGACGTTCTCCTCTGCGCCGCGGGCCTTAATGTCCTGCACAATCTCAAAGCACGCGTCGATCAGTCCGCTCAGCAGCGCCTGGCCCTCGGGGACCGACGAGCCGCCGGGGCCGAGAAACTTGCCGTCGACGCGCTTCGAGTCAATCTTGCGGAGCTCCTCGACAATGAGCTTGAACTCGGCCTTGGGCACCTTTGGTTCGGTGGCAATGGCCATGAGGTTCTTGCGGAGAAGGACGAGACGGTTGTGGATCGGGACGAGCTCGATGGAGAGCACCGAGAGCGACTCCATGAGGCTCTCGAGGATCACCTCGGTGCCGTCGAGCTTCTTGGACATGTACTTTAGGACAGCCTCGGGGTGGCGGCCCTCCTCCTGGTCATTCTTGATAATGTTGCGCAGCTCCTGCAGACGCTCGCGGAAGCCGAGAAGGTACTGCTCAGTGTACACGCCCGACTCGTTCATGTGGGTGAGGATTTGCTGTCTTGTCAGTGGCGACAATGTGAGTGGTTACTCACGCGCATACTTGTAATCTGGCAGTATATGGCGGGGCTCTCGCGGCTCTTGCCGACAGTGAGGAACATGAGAGAGATGAGCGAGAAGACGTCGGCGATGATAGTGTCCACACGGTTCGGCTCGTGGGGGGTCTTTTTGCCCGTCGACGAGTTGGCGTTGAGCGCCGACTGTGCGCTGTCCTTGTCCTCGCGGATGCCGTTGAGCTTGGTAACTTGTGGTGAGCATACAGAAGAGAGGCAGGACGTACTCTGCTTGACAATCTGGTTGTAGATGGACATTACATCTTGCGCGCGAATGAACTTTGTAGAGTCCTGCAACGAATGTCAGCGGGGTGCGCGAGGGCGCGTCGCTACACACCTTTTTCAGCAGCTTGAGTCGGTTGTTGATGGTGATAAAGGCCTCGAGGACGGGAAGCTCATCCTGCTGGGTCAGCTCAAAAGGTGGCGAGGGATGCGCACCTGCGGGACCATGGTGGAGGCCATGGTGATCGGCGGCGGGGCGGGGGGTGAGTGCACAGAGGTCTTGTCGATAAGGATTGCAGGGGGGCAGGGGGGGTGGGTGGGTGGTGGGTACGTGCTGGGATGGAGGAATCGTGCGCAATTTAATGGGCCGTTGTTGTTATATAGGCGGCGGCTGTGCGATGGGCGCGTGTGCTGGAACGAACGAGGAGAGGGACGAGGGAAATTGCCCAGGGGTAGTATACTCTCTGGGGGTCGTTTATAAAAGACGCTCAGCGCTGGAATGCCGTGGGGTGGTTGGAAGAGAGGATACAAAAAAGGAGGAGGAGGATGAGTGATTTTTAGTTGTCGAGCTCTGGCCTGCGAGAACGAGTCACCACAGGGAGTAGGAGGGGTTCTGGGCCGAGGTCTGTGAGAGAGAGGGGGTGGGGGGGGGGGGGGTGAGCAAWGGCASGMTKGRAATGGAATCAGTGGGCCCCAGGCGCGCAGTGGCGTCGGGGATGGCTTTCGGGCGGCTGAGAGAAGCATCGAGTCCGATAATGTCGCGTACCTTGTATCAGAACCCAAGAACTGCTGCCCTCTGAGCTCGGAGGGAGAGCTAAATGGCACCTGGAGGGCACTGTTGGCTCAGTTTGTGCAGGTCGAAAGCGGCCGACAGTCACTGTCGACCACCACCCTTTCCCGCGCGCTTCTGTCTATACATCAAGCTTTGCACATGCAAATACCGGTCGGATCATTGCATGCCTTCAATCCATGCAGCATTGCAGGCCCTGAAAAGGGAGGAGAAAACTTCAAAAAAACAGAGGCCCTTGCCCGGATTTGAACCGAGGACCACTCCCAGCTTAAGAGACATTCTGCCACCCTAAGAGAGTATGATAGCCACTACACCACAAGAGCCCGATGTCTTTGTCATTTGAAGGCGACATAGACACGTTGAGGATGCCTGGGAGCTGTGAAGCGCGGTATTGGGATGGGGAAGAAGGCATGCTCGGCCATGAAAGCGCCGCCGCTCGACACTTTAGTGACCTCTGCGGCTGCCACTACCGCACCCCTCATTCTAGTGAAATGTCATTGTTTTATGGCCACTTCCGATCACTTGCCGGAGCACTCATGCCTCCTACTTCTGCAGCGGAACCTCGTCTTGTCGGAACGTTGAGGCTGCGCGTTCGTGTCGAATCGGTCGGCCCCGATACGCGGTCAGGGTAGTGAGCGCGGAGGGCAATGGGGTAGACATCGCTCAAGATTCCTTCCTCCCAGTCGCCGTCGCAGTATGTGTCCGGGTTCTGTTGAACATGGAGGCGGTAAACCTTGACCCCCGTCCTCTTGATTGTGGCCTCAAGTCAACAAAGGCGCTGCGGGTCGCCAAAACGCAGCATTTCGACTCCCAGCTGTGACATATTTTTTGCGAGTCGGCAAACTCGTGTTTGGGCTACGCTTTCAGTAAATGAAAGTTGCTCCGATTCATACATCTGCGCCTCTTCCAATCTCCAAGTTCTCTGCTGCTCGTCTGGGTGCGCAGAACGTCAAAAAGGTGCGACAGGGATTTGAACCCTGGCGGCTGACGCCAAATGATGACAAGAGTCGCTTTAGAAGCATTCTAATCATTCCCCTTAACCACTCGGGCATCGCACCTTGTGGAAGTCTTCTATTCTCTTTGATACCGGTGGTTCATGGAGGAGCTGGACACGTTTGAGAAGGTGCGGCTGCAGCACATTCAGAGCCTCGAAGCAGACATGGACGACGTTCGAGCGACTACGCAACAGTACAAACATGCATGGGATGTGAGAGTGGTAGTGGCAAGGAGGGAATCGTTTACCCAGTCGGGTAGTTCTATATAACTGAACGACAACTGAAATGGGGATGAGACAACAGATGAGTGGCCAAAATGTGGTTGCTATCTTTTCGCGCGCCGAGGAGCGCCATGTATTGTTGATCTTGAGTGTGTTGAAAGGCTCAGATCTGTAGAATGTCAGCCCGGTCCGGAAGAGGACGAGTCGGAGATGCGTAGAACGTGTATCAGCGGGGAAGATGGGGACGGACGCCACTCCCGTACTTGGCCCGTATGCCGCTTCCCATTCCAGCGCGGTAGCTCAATTGCTGCCTCTGACTCACCTCGCCGGATGCGCAGGCCTGAATGACATTCGCAAGTTCCCACATAGCGCTCTGCTCGATGCGGTCGAATGCCCTGATGCTGTCAAGACACTGCGCGCACTCGAGCATCTGGCGCTTGCCCGACTTGCCACAGAGAGTGGCACGGAAGGTGTCTGGCGCGTCGGTACGCTTGAGGCCAAGGTCGCACGGCGCGGCGCATGGTCCAAGGGAGAGAGTCTTCTGCGCGGGAGCTGCACTGTTAGCATGTAGGACGCGACAGGTGTAGTGTCGGTGATGCTGGTAGGCTGGACCGAAGGGGGTCTGGACCTTGAACGGACCTGGGGAGCTCCACGGATCATACGTACCAGCGATGGCCGCGGCGGCGAAGAAGATAAGGAAAGTGGCCTTCATTTTCAGTGTTCCTTCTGGGCTCAGGTGGGGAGGATAGCGAGTAGTGTGGAGATTGAAGTCCGGATGATTGAAAGATGGACAGGGTCAGCCTTCTGTATATGTATCCTCTTCGATGCTTCCCTACGGAGTGCTGCCAAGTTGACAGTGCTGTTGATCTTTGCGCAGGAGAGGGCTGGCGGCGTTGAATTCTTGTTCTGTTTCTAACTATACAATTAACGCCTCCAAGTGATTAACAGTAAACCATGTTTATCAATGCCCGTGCTCTACCACGGTAGCCAAACGGGACTGGACAAGGGTCGCTGCTGCAGAGCTTCAGCCCTTGCAGGACCCCATCAGAAGCTTCAACTGAATCAAGGTCCAGCTCTTGCATTGACGCCTGCTCTTCTCAATCATCGGTAGCTGGTTTACATCGTTGTCCCGGCTTTGGAGAAGTTAGACGGCAACCATAGCCCGTAGCTCGTTGCACACCCCGAAACTGGCCCCCAGAGCCTTTCAAAGCTGCCCCGTCCTTGGTACTGGCGCAGGTAGCGTCGTCAGTGAGGTGTCAGGTTGTTGGAACTTTCTGAAGCAGTGTCCAAACCGAGGCTGCCCATGCAAGCAGTCTTGCCCGTGCATTCTCCAGCCAGCGCCAACCTCGACTATGCAGGTCTGTCTTTTGTCCCATTAATTTACTCTCCCGTAGGAGAAAAGCCGGTAGCCACAGCCACATCGACTGATGTACAACAGCAAGTTCAGTTCTCATGACGGCACCGGGCCATTATTTTGCCTTGTCTGACCTGCAGCCTGGCTGCTTGAGTGCATTGCAACTCTTCGAGGCGGCGGCGGCGCCGGGTCCCGTCTCCGAAACAGCCGGCGCCGCCCCAAAGCCTGAATAGGGTCAACAATGACCGGTGCCAGGCGGTCAGAAGCCAGGCGGTCAGAATATCGTGCTCGCGGCATGTTGCACGGCAGGTTCGTCCCAGACAGGCAGGATCTTCATCTCGCGAATAACACGTGAGCGCGGTCGTAAATGCGTTGCCCACGCAGTGAAAGGCCGCTTTTCCCTTGGTGGAAGAATACCGGCCATCACCGAGTATTCACCCCAAGCGCGGAGGTCTTGGGCAGTCCCCCTGTCCATTCTGTGTTCTACACTATTTCTACCAAGAACAAAGGGATGTGCCTCCACAGGTGAGGACTGGCCATGTCTGGAACGGGAGTACAGCTTCCTGTGTTCAATAGAGTTGTTGGCAACTCACTCATGGTTCGGCACGAGCTGAGGCTTGCTTGATGTCGCAAGGAGCACGGCTGTGTCAGCGTCCCCCCCTAATTAGTTGTGCAGATAAGCAAAAGGCGACTCTCCTCGCCTGTCTGCCACGATGCTCCCCGCGTCCTCGAGAGCCACCACTTTTCTCAATCTCTCCGGATCGGCGAGACGTTCATTGTACTACGTGTTGTGCATCCTGCACTTCCTGATATAGACATAACTTTCATCTCTTGTGCTCGAAACAGTTCCCACCGGCTCGCTTGGCACCGGTTCCTATTGCCCGAGAGGTCGCCAAGCTGGGGAACGTAGGATTCTGAGCGGCCGGTCAAGTGTCGTCCTTGCAGTCGTCTTTGACATCGACGTCATTGGGTTTGATTTGGTGCTCCTCGTTCGGCAGACGGAAGGTGTCTTCACCGGGGCCAGCTCCCGTTAAATCTCGCTCGCGCCGACTGGCCGAGGTAGCTGATGGGGGGGTGGGAATGGCGTCTGGGGTGGAGGCGGTGGGCTGATGAATGACCGCCGTCGAAAGTGCTCGAGGGGCCACGGCCAGATCGACAGCATTCAGGGACAAGTCTGTCGCCCCCCTGTCCGTGTTCCTGTGGTTCTCATCGCCGCCATACCCGTTCCCGCCATCGTCCCCGCGGTGGTCCCAGATTCCAACGGAGCCCAAGCGGCAAAGCGGGGAGGAGAAAGGGCAGGGAAAGAGAGGAGATCCAGGGCGGAGGAGGAGGATGGGGATGATGGTGGGCGAGTGGTGCGAGAGCGGCATAGGGATCGGCGACGCAGTGGCGAAGGGAACCAGAGTGGAGGCGAGTAAGGCAGACAGAGAGATCCCGAGCACAGCGGCGAGGAGTGAGCACACCAAGGGGCGCAGATGAGTGGTCATTGCACCGAGTGGTACTTGCTGGAGTCGCGAGAGTGGCACAGAGCGCTGCTGGATCTCGATGTCATCGGCGGGGGAGGAGCTATTTATCTCTCGACTGACTGGTGCGCGGCGCCGGCGACGGACGACGGACTGACGAGTCAGCTGTCGGAGACCCTCAGAGCGATCTCATCGCCTTGTGTGTGTATACCGGGCTCATGTGTTTGCATCTCTACAAGTGTATGAGAACGTGACTGTGCGAGTGCTGCCACGGCCAGTTTCGTCCGCCTCCGGTGGCCGTTGCAGTGAGATGGTAGACTCGCTCCGATGCGCTCACACGCCATAGTGCCTTGCGGACCACTCGGATCACATGGTTTCCGGTCAGTTTGCGCATATACGCCCTGTGAGAAACAGGCAGATAAGCAGGTCAATTCGTTCGTCCGTTAGGGCTAACTGGCCGCTTGCTGAGCACGGTCAACTGGCCTCATCATCGTCATCTCGGAGGGCTCGACGCAGCGCTGAGGTGCAGTCCTCAGGAGTCGTGGGATGGGACAGACACAAACGTTCAGCCAGGGGGGGATATTTACACAAGCTTCCTACTGGTTGCATTCAATATCACAAGGTGGCATGGGAGCCACGGAGAGGACCTTGCACCTGATTCCGTCTGTCTCTACATTAGCCCGAGCGTCAAACATGGGTCCGAGATGGATCCTTCCCCCAGTGGAGTCTTGTGCACTCCTGTGGAGATGGCAGGCTCGGCCGGTTGGGCGGCTTCTCAGCAGCGAAAGAGGTTCAGAAGAAGAGGCGACGACGGCAACTGCTGCGGAGCTCCAAGTGGCAACGATCCCGTCGCCGACTGCTGCTGCCCACTGCCGCGAAGACTACTATCTCGCTCACTTGCCATTGCCCCCCTCTATTCACAGTCCTGCTCTCACCCTTACGGACCCCCGTCGTATTCGGCCGCTTAGCTCAGCTGGTTAGAGCATCGTACTAATACGCAGCGTCTCTGGAGATTCCCTCTCCGCAGGAGCGTATCAGTCCATGCGGAGGTCGGCAGTTCGATCCTGTCAGTGGTCAAGTGCGAGTCTTCGGACTCGCATGGGTTTTTAGCGCCTGCGACACTGCGTGTTCGCAGCGTGGCGCCTTTTGTCGTGGAACTGGGATATGGGATGATATCCCCCGCGAACGGTGTGAACGCGGTCACCTTCACCAGGAAGCTCGTGTGGCAGCTCGATCTCTGATGGACAAGTTCACGCGAGTTTTATCCGCAGTTCATGCCATCTGCCATCCGCAGTTCACATAGGCTTTCTACGTGATACGTTCAGAAGGGTACGAGGGAACTATGTCGAGCTCCCAACACATCATGCCCTATCCCGTCTGAGAGCGTACCAACCTGGTCTCGACACCAGGCGCTGTTGGGTCCAACAGCCTCGAGGTACCAACCCGCACCTCCCCACGGAGGGCATACCGGCAGCGTCGTGTGAGGACCCAAAAAAACTCGGCTCAGCATGATTAAATAAGGATCGCGGCGACAGCAGCAGCTCCTGCGAGGCTCCAAGAGGCAATGGCCTTGTGGCCCGCAGACTTGGCCTTCCTGTTAGCACTGCTATGGCACTTCCACTTACGGTGCTGTCCGAGGAGCCCGAGACACCGGAAGAGGCCGAGGCAGGGGAAGAGGCCGAGGCACTGGAAGAGGCCGAGGCACTCGACCCTCCTGCAGAGGCGGAGCCAGCGCTGCCCAAGGCCCCACAGCTCATGTCGATAGCAGAAATGGCCTGGTTCGCGACGTCCTGTCCAAGCTGACTGCTTCCGCAGGTGATGCAGGCCTTGAAGTTGGAGGGGTTTTTGCCCTGCGGCATTAGTTGCTGAACGAAGGGGGGAGGGAGAGGAGGTGGATGAACTGGGGACGGACGGGTGCGGAGGAGGGATATCTATCAGGCCACTCACAGTACACATGGTGGCCACGCAAGCCGCGTCGTCGGAACTGCAGCTGCCCAACCACGAAATGTAGGTAGAGCACTGGTCCTTGCACGAGTCGGGGATGACGCTGGAAAGGTCGGCGGCGGACTGGCGGGCCCAAAGGGCGGCGTCGGCGGGGGTGGCGGCCACCGAGGCGGCTACTGTGAGCGGAACTTCAAGGCAGTACGCCGGCAGAGTGCTCACCAAAAGTTGCAAAGACAAGGGCGGTGATGGCAACCATGGTAGTGTACGCAGTTACAGTGGTGCTGAGAGGTGGATGGCGATGAGGAGAGAGACTGATTGGAGGTGAGCGCAAACCAAGTACCATCTTGTTTTTATACGCGAACTGCCTGTCTCCATCATCCATGCTGCAGGACTGGACCTCGTTCACGTGTCCCATCGCACAGTCGGCGGGAAGCACTCGGCCCTGGTGCCATGAGTTACTCTTCGACGCGACCTGGTGTCAGCTTCCCTAGATGGTGAACACCAATTCGGTCCGGTCTGTACACAATTGCACAATCAAGTACCGCCAACTGGCCCGCTCGATGTTCTGAGACGCTTGCCCTTGCCGCGGGAATAATAGGCGGGATGGAGAAACACTCCACTCCACATCCGCACCCGATCGATCAACCACTGCATCGGAAGCTCGAGCTGAGCATCCTCTCAATGTGGCGATGCACCCGCCGCGATCTAACTGCCCGGGGTCAGTTACAGTCGAAGAGCTGAAACTTGTGGGCCAGCTAGGGCCAGCTCATGTACGCAAGTCGTCACCGAGTTTCACGACTGCCACTCTCGAGACATCTAGTCAGCATCGACGGAGAGGGCTCAATGAGGACAAGAACAATGCATAACACAAACTAGTCCCCCTTCTTGAAGTCCTCATTGAAGAAGTCAATGTCCTCGCACGTGGTCATCTGCTCCGGCTGCAGCTTCTGGTCTTTCACGGACCCAAAATCGACATTGTCCTTGCAGTCGGCGAAGAATGAGGAAAAGGAGAAGATTGCACCCGCCAAAGCTCCCAGCTGTTGGAACCCAGGAACAAACGTGGTGAGGGCAGTGCCAGTCTTTGATCCCAGCCACTGCTCGAGTGGGGAATTGGAATCACAGGCAGAGTTTGGGTCCTTGGAATCGAACCGGAGGGAGATGCCGACCGAGCCTCCCATGAGGTCTTGGGCGAACAGGATAATGTTCTCAGGAACCTTGTAGACGTCGATTTGGTACCCAGCGTCTACAATTCTGCCATAGTCAGCCGAGAGCTTGGGACGAACCGTTTTCTTTATAGTCATTCGCTTGACGGCCTCCTTCAGAGCTTGCGCCGCAGATTGGAACATGGGCTCCGGATCACCGTGAACGTAGCCCTTGGTCGTAAGTGCCCAGTCGACGTGAATCGACGTCTTCCATTCCACGAGGTCCCACGTTTCTTCGCTGGCTTGGTAAAAGATACCCTCGTTGAACTCCATCGTTGCCTTCTTGTTGGCGCCGAAGGGGCACCTGCCGCTGGAGGTGTCGCACCCTTCGAGCCACTTTTCGATCATTGTAACAGCACTCATGTTCCCCGTGATGCGGGACCGTCCTTGCGCGCAGATATGCAATTCCGTCTGCTGGAAGCTTGTGGTCTCGTTGTGCCACACGAGGTCGGGGTGGCATTCAACCTCCTCCTTGTTGTACCACGTGCCGTCCTTCTCGACCGATGTCTTGATGATCGTTTGCTTGTCTCGAGTGACTGCTTGCGTGCAGTTTGTGTAGCCGGCTTCCAACAAGGCCGCGTCGCTCTCCCACTTGGCCTTTGCCGCGGCCTCCATCTGATTGTTCTCGGCAATCTTGCGCGTCTGGTCGGCCTTCTGTATCTGGAGCTGCTCCTTGTACCACTCCTGGAACGGTTTCTTGCACGCAACGGCTGCCTGGCCCTGCACGCTGGCCGAGCACTGGCGCGTATCGCGGGGGTCCTTGCCGGCAGGGCCGGGAGTCGGCCTGGTATCAATAACGGACACTCTGGGCGAGGCTCCCTCCGCCTGCCTCTGCAAGAGCGCAGGGGCCGTGCCCTGGTCGCCTGGGGCGAGGGGATGCGCGCTGGCCAGAGCGGCCAGCGCGAGGAACTGCGGTAGATATGTGAGTCGCACCATCGGTATGTGTTGATAAAAGAGTTGCCGATCGAGGCTTGGGCATATAGGGGCTTATGTATGTTTGTGGCTCTCGTCAACATGTCCCATTTGCATGTGCCAAGGGCACATGAAAGGTGCACGCGGACGCACGAGTTCCAATGCATTCCAACTTGTGCCTGGAAAGGTTCGCGTTCGGATTCTCTCTTCAAACCATCGCCTGACAGCTCTGATGATACGGATACCGCGGGGTGTGGTGTGCCATCACGATGCACAGTACAGCCGATGTGCCATGTGGCATCGGCTCGGATGTGAAAGCCGACACCTGTTTGCAGCGAGAGCTTTGGGTCGAGATACACTCTGACATTCTTGTCGGGGCTGAAACAGCACGCACTGCCTCACTCGCTGAATTGTGACGTATCATACCTGTCCCTGTTCGCGCTTCTGTTGAACGGTGGTTTTCGTGTGGCTAACGCTGTGCAACCGAGAGAGACCTCCTTTCCGCCTGGGATCTCAGTCTGGTTGCTCGCATCCGAGGCTGCCGCTACTCTCCAGAACACTGGTGCATCCCCCTCAACCATCTGTGCAGTCGGCTCACTCACCCCTCATCCTCCCCGTCATACTCCTTCTACCTGACCTCCACCCGCTACTGCCCCGAGTGTATTGGGCTGCAGGCGAGGAGGACTTGGTATCGCGAACCTCGGAGCGAGGTGCTCGCACGTGAGTACACGGCTCACTCTGGCAGTTGGAACGGCCAGCGACCGGTTCCATACGGGCGGTGCGGTGGTTAAGGTGCGGGAAAGGTCCCGAGTGACGTACCAATCGGACAATCATGCATCAAAGCCAGACAAGCTTATTCAGAGATATGGACGGGTTTTGCAAAGATTCATGAGATGTGGACAGTCTCTCGGCGTCGTCACCGGACTGAGAGGCCCTCTGAGCCAGGAATCTGAGACCAAGCGACCCGCTGCCCTCCCCAACCTCGGCAGAGAGCCCAGAGAGGATATGAGCAACGGGGCGACAGCAGAATCCCGTCTTTCCCCAGCCCCGTTTCTGCAAGACACAGGGCCTCCGCCAAAGGACACTGTCAACACCCAGAGCAGCGACACGAAACGGTAGCATGCGTCGTTGCCATTGACGCGGCATTGACCCCCTTACGATGTAGAGCGGAACCCGGAAGCTCTTCTGGTGGCTGTTCTCTCCTTCTGTCGGTCCGTCCTCACAGGACCACGGCGTGGGGTCCGACTCTTCGCCTTTCTTGCTCACGCACCCGACCCCCACCTGCTGAGTCACCCGAGTCCTCGTACGCTTCTAACCCCCGCTCCCTCTCTTTCGTGGCATCATCACCTAACTTTTCTAGCTCGAGGGACAGATACTCATTACTAGCGGCCTGCACGATGTCCATCCTCTGCGCCTCTCATCTAAGGTGACCTACAGCCACGGTTGCACCAACCACTTCGTCGTCAGCGATACACCGAACAGCTCCCACATACTCTGCCCTTGCTCTAGCCCAGAACTCCGGGTTCTGTCACACGTACGATTATCATCTCGGTATTAAAAACGAACTACCCAAGCGTGGCAGTTCTGCGGCACTATACTATCTGACACTTGGAGACGCGCGGCGGCCGTCACACTCGAGTGATCGGCACGGTTTTTCTTTACTCAAGCTGAGTTCTTAAAGAAGAAGGACGCCGACGACGACGGCAACTCCCGCGAAGCCCCAGGTGGTGGCCTTGAGCTTGCCGGCACCGCTGGGCTTGCTAGCAGTGGGGGAGGTCTTGCTGTCAGCAAAGCTCGGAGATTGTCACTTACGGTTCCGCCCGAGGTGCCGGAGGGCTTGGTGCCAGAGGCGGTAGCGGCCGAGGTGGGGCCGGCAGCAGAGGTCGAGGCGCCAGAGGCGGCGGGAGTGACGGATCCACCCGTGGCCGAGGCGGTGGCACCCTGGTCCAGGGAGGCCAGGTCGATGGACGCGGCAGCGAGGTCGGTGCACATGGAGTCAAGGGCCGCGTTGGCCTGATCGGCAACATCCTTTCCGATAACGCTGGCGGCGCAGCTAATGCAGGACTTTGCGGAGGAGAGGAAGTCGGACTGGGTGTTAGGGGCGAGGACAAGGAGGCAGAGAGGGGCGGGAGAGTGAGGCAGCTGCTTGACAGGGGAAGGGGGGTCGATGCGAGGAAGGATGATGAGGTAGTATACTCACCGCGCACATGGTCTGGGTGCAGGACATCATGTTGGACATGCAGCCGTTGAGCGAGTTGACATAGTTGTCGCACTGGCTCTGGCAGCTAGACGGGATGAGGCCGGCCCAGGAGGCAGCCTGGCGAGGCTCGACGGGGGTGGCGGGGACGGCGACGACCGAGGCGGCTCAAGTAAGCGGAGGTCAGAGGAGGGAGGGAGGAAGGTAGGAGGGAGGGAGGAGGGAAGGAGGGGAGGAGGGAAGGAGGGAGGGAAGGCAAACTCACCAAGGGCCGAGAAGACGAGGGCAACGATGGCGACCATGGTGAAGTAGCTTTGAGTGGTAGTGAGGAGGAGTGATGAGTAGATGTGGTGTCGAGGGCGGATGGAGAGGATGGAAAAGAAGAGGAGATGGGAGAAAGAGAGAAAGAGAGAAATGGGATCTTTATATATTGCTCGACGGCAGAGTCGTGCAGAGTAGTGCAGTGTGTGCACAGTCGACGGTCACCAACGAGCATTCTTCTGCAGCGCGCTGCCAGTCTGCAGACGAGCGGCGCGCAATGTTTCAGGACGCGTGAGACCCCAAAGGTGCTCTGCTCTGCTCTGCTCTACTCTGCGGCAATCTCTCTCTGAATGGGTGCCCCTTTTGTGCGCAACCCCCGCCGCCGTGGTCTGTTAGCGCGCGCGCGCGTTGGACGGGGAAAGGTGAGTGTACATGACTGTACCGAGCGCGCATTGACCCTCCCCCCCCCCACGCTAGTTGGATCCAGTGTCACCCCCCTGCCTTTCTGCTGCTGGTAGATCAGGATCGCCGCGGGCCGCCAGTGGCCCCACCGTGGAGCAGGCCAAGCCTTGCCAAAGGGCTATCCAGGTCGAGTCCTGCTGCACAGTTATGCCTAATTGTTGTTGGGTTACAGAAAAGTACACTAATTTAGCACAGGTCGAGGACAGGCCCCTCGTTTTGTGGCGGCGGTGTCTGGAATGGAATGCGAGACACTGCTTGGCGCACCCAGCTCTGCACTGCAGCGAGCTCCGTGTGGCCGCGACGCCGCCATAAACGAAACGTGCGTCATGTGAGTGCTGGAAGAATAGAGCTGTGACAGCCACTCGATTGCCGTTTGGATATCCAGAAAAGACCTGTGCCCTAGTATATCAGATCCGCAGGCGCCACTACGCACAGGTACATACACTGCTTCCAGACAGGCGATTCCCGTTCTACAACCACCCTGCCCGTCCACCCCCCCTCCCCTATACTGTTTCCACTGCTCCCGCTGCTCCACTCAGTACCAAACGAACCAAGCAGCCAGCACGCCGCCGACGACGAGAGGCCCAGGATGCGCAGCTACCGTGGACGCACCATTCCCGGCAGCCTGGAGGTGTCAGCAACGTCGTAGCCATCGGACCCTGGACAGGCAGAAAGCTCAACTCACAGATCCCACAGAAGACGCTGGGGTGGACGCGGACGCGGATGCGGACGCGGATCCAGCGGCACTCACACCAGAGGCGGGGGAAGCGCCAGAGGCCCCGGCGCTGTCGCCAGCCGCGGGACAGGCCGCTGCGATGGCGGCCACGATGAGGCCCATGTCGCCCCCGCCACCGCTTTCGCCCGTCACGCACGAGGAGCAGGGCGTGGCAGTGTCGATGAACGCGTCCTGCAAGGCTGTCAGCTATTGTGTGGTCTAGTTTCGGTCGAAGCGAGCTGGTGGTGCGTCCAGCGCTCAGAAGGCAGCTACATCGGACTGGGCACTGGGGGCTGGAATCCGAGTCACGACTCATCCCGGCCCTTCCGGTTCCTGGCATGGTTCTGCCCCGAACCGTGCTGGAACAGGCCGGCCGGGATCGGACATGGGCGAGAATACCTTTCGCCAAGAAACGCTACCGAGCACACGTCGCCGCTGTTCTGGCTGCGAACTCACGGTACAAAAGGCAGAGCAGTTCATCATTGGCGCACCCGCGTCGCACGGGCCGAGCACCTTGGCGAGGGGCGCGCACGTCGCGTTGCACGCGGCGGGGAGGAACGGCACCCACGACGAGGGCGTGATGGTGCCCGCGTCGAGGCCCGCGGCTGTGCCGTCGCTGCCGATGATGACGACGGTGCGCGCGCGTCCGGTGCCTGCGGATGGGGTGAGCGGCCGCCGGTTTCATGGGAGACGGTGGGTGTGTCTTGCTCCAGGCGGCCTGGGACGTCTGGAGATGGGGGTACGAGGAGGAGGAGAGGCACATACCGACGGCGAGACAGAGCGCAGAGATGACGGAGAGGAGCATGCCGACAAGGAACAGGCAAGGCAGGAGGCAGATGCCAGACCGTGGAACCGGGGCCAGGATGAGAATCTGAGAAAGAGCAGGCAAGAGACACTGCATATATAACATCTCGGTATCCTGGCCGCTTGTCGTCGTCGTGCCACGGTGCTCCGCCATCGAGCCCATGCCCAGGGGTTCAGCTTGGACCGTGGCGGTATGGGGGGCAACACACATTTTCTGGGTCTGCTGTTCCGAGGGTGCCACCACGCCTCGACTGGCCTCACTCCTGGAGGATGGAATGGAAAACTCGGCTCGTGGTGGGATCCACGCCGCACAGTCAGTGCTCACCCCCTTCTTCTTCTGCTTTCCATCCCGTTGCGAATGGGCCCGAGCGGGCCGGCGCTGGATGCGTGCCATGTGCCACAGGGCCGACGCTCTTGCGAGCGACGAGACGTGAACAATTACCGACGTACTCGCAAAGTGCTGCGCGTGGCAGGTTCTTGGCCAGTGTCGTCGACGGCCGCAGCAGCATTGCCGTCGTGCAGTCCTGCTCTCGGCTTGGCGATATTTGCCAGGCTTCTCTTTGGATAGTGATACCCTTCTCTCGCTATCAGGCAGCTGGAGCATGCCAGTCATCTCGAATCCACTCCCTGCCAGCCAGGCACTCCCTGCCAGCCAGGCACGCCACCCGCCGGAACGGTCCAGCACGGCAATGCGGCTGCTCGTCGGCTCGGCGCTCTGCACGCAACTTGGCAACACAGAGGGCTCTGCGAGAGTACAATCCGTCGTTGGCAGCAACAGCGTCAGGCCGCTGGGCCAGGCTCCTGCGGAGGCAAGCACGGCCGGCACCGGTCCAGCGAGCAGGCGCCGTCCCGCGCGCAGCCACGCAGGAGCGCCACGCTCGAGACTGGCGCGCCGGTGCAATAGCTGCAACAGCCGCAAGACGTCTGTCCGCCACGGGACCGCAGCCTGTCTGGCGCTGTCCTGGAAAGAAGGCGCCTCCAGCACGAGAGCCGACCGGCGCAGCACCAGCACCGGCACGGACGGCGTCGCGCGCGCCGCCGAGGCGCGCTGAAGGTAGCCCGAGCGGAGTAGTCTGTCAGGGGGGGGGGGGGTCGTGCGAGTCGCGCCGGGGGCCGATCGGAGGACGCGGAGGACGGTCGCGCACTCGGAGCCGGAGTCGAATCGTGCTGTCAACAGGGCGGGTCTTGGCAGCCAGTTCCGCACGTGTGGCGCTGCAGTACATCCCTCCTCCGGTCCGGCGCGCACTGCGCACTGCGCTCGCCGCCCATGCCCATCTCCGTCGCCATCGCGGCGCGGAATCCTGCTGTCCGAGTCGCCGATCGGCGGAACCATCCTCTGTCGTCAGCACCGCACGACCATGCGGCATGCGGGCAAGCCAAGTCAGTGCGCCGCCCGGCGTATCAGTACCATTGCGGTTGTCAGCGCCTGGCTCGGCTGTTCTGTCGCGAGATCGGCGCCGAGTTGACCTGCACGCTGGGCAGTCTTCCTTCTCTCCACTCTCCGCGATTATCGCCATCGTCGTCGTCGTTGTAGATTGGCGCCGGGCGAATTGCTTATCGCTATCTCGCATGCTTGCGCGTCGCGGGCACAGTCCATGTGGCACGCGCACGGCCCCGCTAGCCCCGCCTGCATGAGCCTCTGACGAGACGGCCTTCTGCCCTCCCCTCCGCTCTCCCCTTCGTCGCTTTGCTATGCAAATACGATTCATCCCTTCCGGATCCCTTTTGGCTACGGACGGACGGTGTTGTTCCAAAATACCACCGTTGCGAGCAATACCCCGTTTTATTGCTGTACTTGCTCTTGGACGGAGTCTCCTCACTCTGGTTGTGATTGTTGTTGATGGCGAGATGTGGCATGGTGCGCTTAGACCATGACCATGCCCTTGCCCTTGTAGTCCTCCGAGGCGATACCGGACTGGGGAATGTCAGTGTCGTGTCGTCAGTGTCAGTATGTGGGCGACGCACGATGGGGTTCGACTTCTGCTCCTTGAGGTACTCGGTCGACTGCTCCTGGTACTCGCGGTTCCAGGTCTTGGGGGGAGGGGGAGCTGGGATGAGCATGTGAAAACGGGCCTGCCTGCAGGAGACTCACCCTGCGAGCGGACGAAGGCGAAGAGCGAGAGAGCGGCGGCGACGGCGGCGAGGGTACCGGCGAAGACCTTCATGCCCTGGCCAGGGGGGTTGATGGGGGCACGGGGGCCGTGGGGGCCGAACGAGACAAAGTAGGCTGCAGTGTCAGTATGCGCGTTTCGAATGTGGCATGGGAGTTGGAGGATGGGCAACTAGGACGCATGCACGCGGCGCTCGCTTCCGACGACGGCGACAAGAGCCAAGGAGGCGTTCGGAGGCGCCGAGGACAAAGAGCACTGGTGGAGGCGTGGCATTGGCCCCCTGACCTGGCATGGGCTGGAGAGATACGCAGCCACGCACTCCGAGTGCTAGTGGTCCTCGGAGCGTGTTGACAACTCAAGCATGCGCACGCGGAGTGCGCACTTGCGCACTCTTCACGCACGCCGGCGGCGGCGCCGAGCACGCATTCGCAGTCCGAGAGGACCCGATGAGGGGGACAAAAGAAAGGTCGCCGGTTGGTCGGGTCCTGCAGCTCGGCTATGCGCGGGAGGGTTGGGGGTTTGGTTGCGCCAATTCTGCACGGATGCTCTGAGGCCTGAGGCAATAGCAGATAGGCCAGACTGCACTGCCGTGCACAACATGACGGCGCAGAGCCGGTGCTGCATCTCGCGCGCGCAATGCTGGTGCATGCCGAGTGCAGTGCGCTGCCCGGCCCGATGCACAACCTTTGTGCAGGTTTGCTTTCGCCGTTTGCGAAAAGCAGAAACAGACACATCGGAATCGCAGTGTCGGAGGAGTTTTTTTTTTTACACTACTCACCGGCCTTCTTCTCGTCGACGGTGAGCTCCTTCCAGTCACGCTTCTGGACGGACTCGAGGGCCTGGTAGACCTCGTGCTGCTCCGAGGCGGGGAGGGTGGCCCACGAAGCCTCAATGTTGGCGAGGAGGGCGGACGACTCGTTGGAGCGCGACGAGACGACGGTGGTGGAGGCAGCGCGGGCAGCGACGGCCATGCGGGGGGCGGCGGTAGCGCGGAGGGCGGCGGTGCGGAGGAGGGACATGGTGACTAGACTATGTTTGTTGTTTTAGGTGGTTTGGAAGAAGAGGAGAGGAGAGAGGAGAAGGGGGTATAGGGAGGGGAGAGTGGTGAGGTTGGAGAGGAGAGGATCACAGTCGACGAGGGAATTGAAGAATCCACAGCCACTGGTTGGCGGAGGGATTGGCAGTGTGGTGGGTGGTGGTGGTGGTACGCTGGCTGGCTGGCTGGCTGGCTGGCTGCTGGCTGCTGGCTGGCTTGCGGGCACAGGGTGGGGCTTGCCATGCGACGCTGGCTGGGCATACCTGGCCTCCTGCCTGCCTGCCTGGCCTGGCTCGTCGTCTGCCTCCGTCTGCACATGCATGGCCCTTCCCACTCCGTCTCTCCCTGTGTCCTCCCTCCTCCTCCACCCAGCAAGGAGCTTGTAGCGCTTGATGCAGAACTGCTCCTTCCTGGCTGGTGAACGGAGTTTTCTCTAATGCCGAAGGGTTGGCGCGAGTTCCTCCGGCTGGCTACCAGCCAATCACAATGACGACATACAATCTTGCAGTGGGCTCAGATTTCCTATTGTCCTACCATGACCACCACTGCTGATGGATCACCCAACAGTGGAGCCGTCTCCGTCTACAGCATCGCCGAGGAGCGTGCTCGTCACCGGCGGCGGAGACGAGGAGAGTGCTGGTCGTGCTTGCATCACAGTACTATGCCTATCTACGGTGCGGATAAATACAATACAACTGATACCAGGCAAGATAGCCGATTCTAATTGATTCAATTACATGTGAGATTGCTTCGGTCTTGTTGACATTACTTTTTCGGCTGGCTGTTGTTGTGAAATTCAGTGCCCCCCTGGCCCAGACTGGCAGACAGGAAGGAAGATCTGCTGATCCTCAGTCTCGGCACTACTCTGTGGCACGGCCGAAGCTCCGGGCTCTCGGCGTCCGTTCACACACAACGGAGACCAGATACATGCGGCGAGGTGCGCACTGCAGATACGAGACGGCTGGCAGGTCCCATGCATGCTTGCGCGGTCCTGGAGACACCCATGCTCTGTCGCGGGGCAACCTTGAGCCTAGCGCTCCACGGTACAAACACCAACATCACCTGGTGGACAGGCGTGTGTGGCAGGTTGCAGAGCTAGATGGCACTGCCAGCCCGACAGTTTGATCTTCTGCACACAGAAGAGAAGAGCAAACACCCATGTTATCTGCGCACGCAAGCCCGCCTCCCAGACGCGAGCAAGGGCGAGAGAGCGGGGAGCACCTCATCGCTCACCGAACGCCGCTCCTCCCAGCCGAGCGCGCGACAGCTTGCAGTCTGCCACCGCCGCAGCACCCCATGCGCGCCCGCCACAGACGCAGCGGCAGCCACCAGTGACAGAGTGCACCTGCAGCGTCAGCGCACTACGCTTACTGGCGTTCCCCCCCCCCCCTCCCTTCCGCGCACACCCATTCTTTCAGTTGTATCATTCCACCACTCACCCCACCCACTCCACGACACACCTTTCATTTCAATCTTACTCACTCTTTCATTTCACGCCGCCGCCGCCGCCACCACCACCACCACCACCACAACCAGGACCACCACTCAACCCTCGCCGCCGCCCACACTCCCTCGACTCGTTTCCTCCTCGGCGTCTCGTCTTATCCTCCCGTGTCACCCATCATCCACTTCTCCTTTCTCTCTTCCGACCACACCACCTCCTTCAGGCGATACCTTCAACACACCCGCACATCACCTCTGATCGACCCCACCACCACCGTCGACTCTCTACATTCCCTCACCGCCCAACATGGGCGCGTCTCAGTCGCAGCCGTCGCGACGGCGCGAACGCCGCCAACACGAGCGGGACAGTGAGCGTGAGCGTGACCACGAGCCGACACCCTTTGGTGGCAACAGCACGGGCAGTGCTCTCTCCAGCGGCAACATCAGCGCCGCCGCCGCCGTCGGACCAGGCTACAACAGCTACAATGCTAGCGACAGGGGGACGGACCGGTTACCGCGCGCGGCGCCGTCACATGCAACCCCGTCACGCCACCTGCACTCCCGCGCATATGCTCTTCCCCTGCCTAGGGAGACGCGCCCTCTCCAGCCCGAGCACTCACATACGCCTGGCCTCGCCCTTGAGCTCAACCCAGAACACGACCGCGACCCCCACAGCCCACGCGACCGCCGCCCGTTCTCTCTCCACCGACCCCGCTCATCCCTCGTTGCATCTCCCACACGTGCCTTGGCCCCTGCCCTCGACACCGATGACCACCACGAGCAGCCGAGTAGCAGCAGCAGCATCCCCAACCGCCGCTCGACCCTCGGCAGCAAGATCTCATCCCTCATCCGCCGAAACACGACCACCGGCCCCAACTCGCCCGAGGACAATACCGCCAAACGCGAGCGTTCTGCCAGCAGCTCAGTCCACCATGCCTCCCCTGGCCGGCCGGTACAAAAGCGCCGCCGCGTGACTCCCAACTCAAACGACATGCCCGAGGATGAGGAACTCGAGGAGCTCGACTTTGATGCTTCCGAACGCCGCGTGGCACCAAATGGCCTCTTTGACCACGCTCCGCCGGTCACCGCGTCACCCCTTCCCATGGACTTTTACCCCGCCGCCCATGGCGGCAACAGCGTGGCATCCTCGTCGCTCTCAACCCCCTCCGCAGAGAGGACAATTCGGACCTATGGCGCCCCGCATACTACAGACCCTATGCCGAGCGCCACCTCGTCGCTCTACCCTTATGACAACAGCGAGTACTCGCCCCGCTCGCCAGGATACTCGACGCCCATGTCACTTTCCGACTTTGTTGGCCCCGCGTCTACATCGGGCACGGCAGCGCCGAGTACAACCTTGGGACTCCAGTCGGCGTCCTCACCAACGGACGAGCTACTGGCGGACCGTCTCCGCACAATCTCCACCATCCGCGACGCCCTCGGTCCGGACTGGACACCCGCAAGCAGCAATGCTTCTCTCGCCCCTGTGGAAAGATTATTCTCGCGCTTCCGCCGCTCGAGCCAGCGGGCCATCCGCGAACGTGACCTGAATGCGTCAACCAGCTCTGACGGGTATCTCCGCCCCCCTACACCATCCCTGTCCAGCGGCGGCAGCACCACTGCGACATCGGCCACGTCGGTGTCCACAGAGACCCCGCCTGTCCCCCGGTCCCGGAGCCTCTCGCGCCGACTCAGCGCCATCATGGGCTTTGCCTCTGCGAACCGCGGGGACGAGTGGGATGAGCACTCTCCGAACCGCAGCGCTAGTACGACGACATTTGGCCCTGGCTCGGCGGCTGCCGCCCCACTAGCAAACGCAGAGGACACCTCGCCGTCCTCTGCCGACGATCCCACGCGCATCCCCGTCGGCGCTGTCCTCGTTATCCAGGGCCTGGCGCAGACACACGCGAACCTGGATGAGACCATCGATCCGGCCCCTGCCTCGCTGTCCTCGTCGGTCTCAAGCTCAGCTTCCCGCCGCGGCGCACCCGCAGAGCCAGCTTCTGGCGCCACACCTACATTGGGATCGTCGTCGGCCAGCGCCAACCCCGACCCCCCGCGCCGCCGCATCGACGTTGCCAGTCTCGACCAGCAGGCCAGAATGATCGGCAACCTTCTCACGTAAGTTTATACGTTGTTGTCAAACTGACGACAGTGTCGCTGCCGCCGCGACTGCCACGACGCTGCTCTCGCCGACGAGTCTTGCTCCGCAACAGAACCGCACCACCGCGCACTCGGCAATGCAGACAATCCTCGAGCGGTTCCGTCCGCAGCGGGCGCGTGCGAGCCAGAGTATCGAGTCTACACTAGGCGAGTACCTCCGCACCGTCTTGCGGGATAACCGCCGCTTTGCCGAGGCGGTCGCTGGCGACGCGACGTCGGGCAACATTCCGGCCGAGTTCCAGGACTTTCTCCACACGCTGCAGCAGGATCTTATCCTCGCCGTGCGCGCGTACGCCGTCCCGGAGGATGAGCAGGAGAATGGGGGAGAAGGAAACCCGGGCTCGGGATCGGGATCGAGCACGGCCGAGTCGTTCACGTCTGCGGATGAGCACCACGATCACGACGATGACGACAGCGACACTGTGGTCCAGCATGAAAACCAGCGCATGGAGACGGACGTGCCCCTGTCGCGACAGTCCACACCCACGCCGGCGGATACACCAGAGGACGCCATCCCGACGTTCCACCACCAGCGTGGGCAGAACATCCCTGGTGGCGAACCAAACCGCCTCGGCGTGAGTGGCGGCGTGGACGGTGTCCCTCGTCGCCTCAACTTTTTCCGCGCTCACCTCTTCCCGTCCGTGGGCAACGGTGGCGAGCGCGCGGACGACGACGATGCGAACGCTGTCGTGCCCTCGATTTTTGTCGGCGTACGCTCCGTCACGCACGACCCGAACATGACGACTGAAGATCTAGTCGGCCACCCCGGCTTCCCCTTCCTAGACGGACAGGTACCGGATGGGCCCGAGGACTCGGAGGGCGGCGCACTCGTCGACGACGACCTGCAGCGCGAGTTCCCGTGGACGCCGCCGAGCAACAACTCGCCTCTCCCGCCATCGACGCCGTCGTCGTCCCTTTCCCCTCCCACAGCAAACACAACAGCGACCGCCCCTGCATCCCCGCGCCGCACACTGCGCGAGCGGGTCCGCGACCGCTTCAGTCAGCGCCGTGGCGAGCCACGCCCGCACGCCCCGCTCAACACGTATCTCATCTACGTCATTGGCGGCAACTATCCGCGCTCGCACCCTGTGCTTGCCATTCCGTCGTTGGTGTCTGGCGGTCCGCTGACCGCTGAAGACCTCGCGCTCGTCTCCGAGCTGCTTGGTCCCGCCAAGCCGCCGACTGCCACCGCCGCCGAGATCTCGCGCTCCGGTCTCGCGGTAGTAGAGGGCAAGGACCTGGCCGCCCTCGTGAACTCTGGAAGCGTCCTCGAAGCGTCCCTCGAGCGCTGCATGGTGTGCTTGTCAGACTATGAGCCAGAGGAGGAGTGCCGCGTGCTCAAGTGCCGGCACGCGTTCCACCGCGAGTGCGTAGACCACTGGCTGTCCCAGGGACGCAACTCGTGCCCGGCGTGCCGCACCGAGGCGGTCGACAAGGGCTCGCTCGCAACGGACAAGGAGGGCGAGACAGCCGAGCCGGCCGTTGCGGCGTAGGCTGCGGCGCAAATGACCACGGGACAACACTGCGATTCAAATCACACCACACGCCGCACATCAGACAAGACCGGACGAGACAGACGACAAGACAAGACAAGACGAAAGAGACGACTACACCACCACCACCACCACCACTAACACACCACAACCCCACCCACCCCACGCCCCCGACTCCTTTCTCATCTTCTTTGGATCACACACTGGGCATATATACACCGGCACGGACCACACAACGCGAGGTTCTTTTCCTCCCTTCTCACTCTCACGCTCCACCTCACGCAACCTCCGCACCCATCACCCACGCACCGCACCGCACCTGCACTGCCTGCAACCGCACCGCACCGCACGCAACTGCACCGCAACCGCAACCGCCACACACCCGCAACCCGGCGCGCTAATGTAGCTTAGCTGTTTATTCCCCGCCCGTCATGCATGTTATGTTGTCATTAGCTACAGTATCGATCGGCGAAAGAGAAAGAAAGGCAAAGGACGGCGGAGGGTGGCGAGCTCGTGACTTGTTCTAGCCGGAGCGAGATTGGACGCACACCCTCCGCGGATCTCGCATGGACAGCCGCGTCTCGAAGCAGAGCGATGCTCTCGTAGAGCAAGTGTGCACCCGCCGCTGCCGCGTACTGCGCACTGGTGGCGATCACGTGGAGCGCGTCGATACACATGCCCGGTATCGGCGATCTCGGCATCGTTGCCCCGCGAACTCGAGCACCGACAGGGACGCTGGCGTCCATATCCAGTCCAGTGTGGCGGATGAGCTCTCGCAACCCGTCCACACATGCCACGGCATCCCATCGTCGCCAACCTGGCTTCTGCCGACCAATGCTCCACCGCCCTCCACACCACACCACCATCTCACAACTCCACTGCTCCCTCGTGCCCTTCCCGACCCGTCGCTTCTTGCCCACTGCCCACCGCCCTTGCACCTTGACTTGACCAGCGCCTGCTCCTCCCCCTTGTGCGACTAACTTGTAGTACATCCTACATTTCATTATTCTGATTTCGTGACTGGGGCCGGATCCTTGCTGCTTGCTGCGGGGTTGGGACTGACTTTGGACTTGACTTGGGGGATAGGTTCGGGGCTGTTGGCGTCGCAAGACCTCGCGACGCCGCTCCCTGGGTCTTGGGGAAGAAGATAATTGCTGCTGGTGAAGAGGGGGGGGGAGGTTCAAAAAAGAAAATGCTTGTTTTAGGGAGGCGATTTTGATTTTTTTTTTCTTGTGGGGGTTGACGAGCGACAAGAGTGGTGGTGCTGCTGCTTACTGCGACGCCGAGTAGGGGTTGCACGCATAGACGACCAGGACGGGCGGGCTCTTGGACATGTCGGCGGTGATGAGCACAGGAAGCGACGAGAGCTCCTTAATGTCCTGGATCTGGTGGCCAGCAGCGTTGGAGCGGAGTCCCTCAAAGACCTGGGGCGCCTTCTCGGCCGACTTCTGGTGCTGGGCCGACTTTGTGCCGTCCGAGTCGTCGAACAGCGCATGGGCGTCGGCGGCCTGCGAAGTAACGGCACCGGTGGCCTGGCCCTCGACACGCTGCTTGATCTTGAGGAGGTGTTCCTCCTCTGTGCCCTGCTGGGTGATGAAGGAGAGCACGTCCTGGTTGGTCCAGTAGAGCGAGAGGGTCTCCGAGTGCTCGTCAAAGACAAAGTTCTCGAGGGGGAGCTTGTCAATGTGAACACGCTTCTCGAGACCAAACTCGGGGATGACAATGTCAAACGCCTGGTCGTACACGGCAGTGACGCGTGCGTGGCGGATGACAGGACCGTAGCGCTGCGAGAGGTCGCTGACGAGGAGGGCGAGGTGAAGGTGGACCGACTGGTCCTCGGCGAGGCGCGCCGACGAGCGCTTCATGTTGCAGTGCTGGGCGCACTTGGCAAGCTGGTCGCGGTCCATGTGGAACTTTACGTCGTTGGGCTGCGGGCTGGTGAGGCACGCGTCGAGCATGCGGTGGACGAGCACGTCGGCGTAACGGCGGATCGGTGAGGTGAAGTGCGTGTACAGCGGGGCGTTGAGGGCCCAGTGCGAGTACTTGGCAATGTCCAGCATACCAGTGCAGAAGTAGCGAGCAGCGGGCATGGTCTTCTTCTCAAGAATGTTGAGGCAGTAGACAATCTCCTTGTCAGTGATCTTGTCAAAGCCCTTCTGTAGAGTGCCGGCGTTGGTCGAATCGAGGTCGAAGCCGAGGCGCTTGGCGCGCATAACAAACGCGTCCATGCGGCGCTCGAGAGGAGCCTCGTGACGGCGGAGGAGAGCCTGCTCGGGGAGGCCGTTGGCGACTACGGCGGCGACCGAGAGGTTGGTGAGAACCATAAACTCCTCAACCAGGTTGTTGGCCTCGTTCTTGGTCGACTGGGAGACGTCGACGGGGCGACCCTCATTGTCGAGGGTGAACGAGAGCTTGACGCGGTTCGAGAACATGGAGCCGTTCTCGACACGCTTGGCGCGGAGGCGCTGGGCGACCTCGGCGAGGGCCTTGACGTCGGCCTCGACCTTCGAGGCGGGGTGGGCGTTGCTGACCTGGGCGGCGGAGAGCTTGCCACCCTTGAGGATGGAGCCGACGTCGGTGTACGAGAGCTGCGCGGTAGACTTGATGATCGAGCGCTTGTACGACTTCTCAAGGACGTTGCCGTCCTTGTCAATGACGAAGAAGGCCGAGAAGGTGAGACGCTCAACATCAGGGACGAGCGAACAGAGCTGCTCGGCGAGGAGGGGAGGAAGCATGGGGACCGAACGCTGCACGAGGTAGACAGAGGTGGCGCGCTTGCGGGCGTCACGGTCAAGGGCGGTGTTGGGCTTGACAAAGTACGACACATCGGCAATGTGGACACCGACAGTGTAGGTGCCGTCCTGGTTGGTCTTGATAGACAGAGCGTCGTCGAGGTCACGCGACGACTCGGGGTCAATGGTGAAGACACAGTCCTCACGAAGGTCCTGGCGAATCTCGAACTCGCGCTCGGGGATGCTCCAGGGAAGGGGGGGGAGGCACTTGAGTGCGACCTCGGAGAATTCCTCGGTGGGGAAGTTGCAGTCCTTGAGGATGGCAGAGGTCTCGACCTCGCACGAGCCAATGGGACCAAGTTCCTCGACGAGAGTACCGAAGGGGTGGAGCGAGGTGATGGGCCAACGCTTGATGGTAGCGACGAAGAGCTTGTTGGTGTGAGCGTCGGGGTTCTCGATAAAGTCGGTGGGAGCCTGCTCGGTGGGGATGGCAATGAGAGGAACACGCTTGTCGGTGGGCTTGAACCAGACAATCTTGGGACGGGGCTCGGGCTCCGTACGCTCGGGCCTGCGGTCGCCCTCACGCTCGCGGCGCTCGGCCTCCTGCTTCTCCTTGGTAGCCGCGGAAGAGGGACGGAGGACACCGAGCTGGCCGGAGAAGAGCTGGCCAGGCATACGCTCGACAACGGCAACAACGTGACCGGCGTAGGTAGGCTTGGTGTCATCGTTGACCTCCTCGTCCTCGAATAGGGTAAGGCCCTGGCCCTCGACCTCAATGTCGTCCTTCTTCTTCTCAAGACGCTTGGCAGCAGAGGGCTTAATGTCGTACGACTCCTCCTTCTTGCGCTTCTTCTCCTCCTTGTCCTTCTTAGTGAACCAGACCTCGTCAACGTCGAGGAGCTCAACGGCGACAATGTCACCCTCGAGAGCACGGTTGCGGTCCTTGGAGCCWCWGWTRTAGATGTCCGCGTCGAGGACGTCGGTGGCGACATACGCGTCAGAACGGTTCTTCTTGTTGACACGGAGAATACCGACGACGAGCTTTCCGGCGGAGAGAAGAGGGGGAAGCGAAGCCTGGGGGAGGTAGGGAGCAAAGAGGGACTTGCGCTGGGGACCCTGCGAGTTCTGCTGGAGCTGCATCTGGAAGGCCTGCTGCTGCTGCCAGAGGGACGACTGGCCCGAGGGGTTCTGAAGAGTGGTGGCGACGAGGAGGTTGGGGAGCATGTTGGGGAAAGAGAAGGAAGCCATCTTGGCGTGGCCGCTGCCAGCAGCAGCGCGGAACTGGGTGAGGGACGCGAGCTGGGCAGTGGCTGAGGCAAGGTCGGCCGATGTAGGGCCGGCGCCGCCGAGACCGCCGCCGCCGCCCATCCTCCAGTTGGAGTCGGCGCGGCTGCCGGTACGGTGGTGACCGCCAAAGGCGCCAGCAGGAATGCTAATGGATCCTCCGTCGTCAATGACGTACTCGCCAAAGCCGACGCCAGGACCAGCGCTCTTGTTGAAGACGTTGACGCTGTGGCGGCGGGCGTGGGCAGGGAGGCCAGCGGAGAGGGGCATTGGGACGTCGCCGAACGAACGAGTGGTCTTGTCGACGTCGGGAGTGTTGAGCATAACAGTGTACTCGCCAGAGGTGGCTCCCTCGTTGGAGCCCCTCGAGAGGTTGGACTGGGTGCGGCGGTGGCGGTTCAGCTGCTGCGAGGGCTTGAGGCCCTCTGACGTGGCGCTGCCGGGCTCGCGCGACATTAGCTCCTTCTGCTTGGCCTGCAGGGCCTCAATCTGCTTCTGGATCTCGTACTGTGCGGTCAGTAAACCGAACACTGGTATGTAACGCACCTGCTCCTCCATAGCCGGAGTCATCTCAGAGCCAGTGCGCTTGTGGGCCCGAGCAGCGAGGCCGCCCAGACCGGCGGCGGCCTCAGAACGGTTCTGGGCACGGCTCTTGTCGTCGGTGCTCTCTCTCCTCTTGCCAAAGGTGAAGCCCTGGTTGAGCTGGCCACGGACAGGCGCGGGGGTAGACTCGGGAGAGTCCTCCTCGAAGACGGCGACAGGGGAGACGGGGCCGCCGTTGCGGGCAATCTCCTCCTGCGCCGCAAGGAGCTGCTGCTGCTGGTGCATCTCAAAGAGGCGCTGCGCCTCAACAAGCTGGGCGCTCTGCTGCTGCTGCTGCTGGATAGCGGCGCGCTGGGCGGCCAGGGCCTGGAAGCGGGGAGCAATGAAGCCTTGCTCGCGCTGCTGCTGAGTGACGAGCTGCTGCTGAAGAATTTGCTGCTGCAGGATCTGCAGCTGAAGCTGCTGGGCAGCGAGAAGCTGCTGCTGCTGCTGGAACACCTCCGCCGGCTGGCCACCAAACTGGCCGTTGGCAAAGTTGTCGGCCTCGGCGCCCTCGGCGTGGGCGGTGAGAGGGTTCTGGAAGCCACCAAAACCGGCGGGGAAGTTGCCGCCAGTGAAACTGCCGGGGTTGCCCGAGATGCTGCCAGAGATGGACGAGTTGGAGGACCGGCGGTTGGCCTGGTTGTTGCGGACCGCCTGCGCCTGCTGCTGCTGGAGGCTTGTGGATATAGTAGGGGAGGCGCTCGAGTTGGAGCGGAGCGAGCCGGGGGTGAAGGTAGGCGCGTCGGCCTTGAGGCGAGTGGAAGAGGCAGTGGGCGACGGGATGGTCATGGGATCAGAAGCGCCCTTATCCTTACTGCTGTTGCTAACGTTGCGCGAAGAAGGTTGGGAGCTACTGGGGGAGAGAGTCTTGAGGTCCGAGATCATACGTTGGAGGCTGCTAAGGGCGTCCTCGCCGTGGACATCAATGTGCTTCTTGGTAGCGGCGTTGACGGCGGCCTCCATGGCGGTCACAGGCGACGATGTGGAGATGGATAACGAGTGCGGCTGGTGCCCGCTCTCCTGCTTGTCGGCAGGGATGGGGATCGCGACGGGAGCCGGCTTGGGCTTTGCGCTGTCCTTGTTAGAAGACGCGGCGGACGAGGGGCGCTGGGGAGCCTTTGTGGAAGAACGGCGACTGATCGACTTGGACGTCTCGACGTTCTTGTGCCGTGTGCGCTTGTTGTCAGCCGTGTCCTTGTCCTTGGACGCCGGCTTTCCGCCACCGCCGAGGCTTGTGCCTCCCGAGATGGTGGTGGTGTTGCCGCCCTTCTTCTTGTCGCCTCCCTGCGACTGCTGCTGTTGCTGCTGCTTGCCGGTCTGGGGAGCCGAGTTGGAGTTGGAGCGAGACACAGAGGCAGAGGATTCGTGCGAGCGCGGAGCGCGCTTGCTGCCGTTGCTCCTCGACGAGGCGGACGAGCTGGAGCGCGTCGGGTTGGGACGGGCGGGGGGCGCGAGAGAGTCGCCAGACGCCGCGGGCGGTGGTGTAGCCGATGCGGCCGGTGCGACGGCCGCGTCGGACATGATCAGAGGTCAAGAAGGGGGAGTGGGTGTGTGCACAGGTGTAGGAGACTTGGGACTGTGGTAGGTGTCAGCCTGGCGCTCGGGCCTAGCGATGAGGCTTGGAATGTGGGTTCTGGTTGGGCGAGCGAGCCAGGCAGGCTCAGAGAAGAGAACCATGGGTGCAAGTGCCGCTGCCCGACCTGCGTGCCATTGACACGGGGGTAGGGCAATGGAGAAACCTCCAGTATTGTGACGATGACCATGCTCTTGGTGCTGTCCGCAGCGGTCGAGGCCGGGGTGCGATGCCACCAGGGCGGAGTAGGTGTGCGTGTGTATGTGCGTAGACTCACCTGTTAGGACACCACGATTACAGCCACTGCGAGAGAGCTGGCGGACGTGACTCGAAGAGTGTGGGGAGGCTCGAGTCCACGAGGTGCCGTTGAGAGGCAATGTAAGGGGTTGACGTCGACGCTTTGGTTTGGAGGGTGGAGTGCTGGCTGAGTGCGCAGAGTGCTGGTTGACAAAAGGGAAAGTGGGAGTCAAGGATTGAAGGTGGGGAAGAGAGAGTAGGGGAGAGAGCGAGGGGGAGAGAGAGTGGTGAGGGGGGGGTGGAAAGAGGCTGAGAGGGTCGTGAGAGAGAGAGCGCAGAGAGAGAGAGAGAGAGATGGAGAAGAAGAAGAAGAAGAGGACGAGGATCAAGAGCAAGACGACGACGAGGAGCGAGGAATGGAGCACAGTGAGCTTGCTCTCCCATTGTGACGTGTAAAGGCCCATTCCATTCTATCCGTTTGAAATCACCCATTACAATTGAATTTCCTAATCAGGTGGCAAATAATCATTAGACATCTGGATTATCTCGCCGTCCCTCGGCCTCTCCCTCGGTCTGTCGTCCGTCACGATCACCCCCTATGCATTCCAACCAATATCTCAGGCTGCAACAGCAACGGCCACAGCAACGACGACGACGACAACGACGACCACACCACCACCAGCAGTGGAGAGATTTCACTTTTTCTGCATCAGTGCAAGAACACCCCCAGAGAGACTGCAGTGCTGGAAGGTTGCCTCTCCCCTCCCCACCTCTCCTCTCGCTCGTTCTCGGAGTGAGGGAAGCCACCCCCAAGCCACCTCCCTCCTCCCCGTCCCGCGTCCCAATCTCGGAGCCACGTTCTGCTTGTTCACTGACTGGAAAAAGGAAGCGCACAGGACAGGAGGCCTTGGTCGGCACACCGCTCACCACCGCTCTGTGCATTTCTGACACGACTGGGACAGGAGATTGAGGACCGTTTTGGCCGTTTTGATACACTGTACCCTCGCTGCGACCCTCGAGCAGACACCCTCCTGGCCCTCACTCTCCTGTCTCGGCGCGTATATCCCTCGGTCCTCCCCTCGACCCCGCCCCCGCCACCATCCTGACGTGCCTCGTCGCATGCACCTCCGGTCACGCACGCTATGGGTTCTAACGCGCACGACTGGGTCCGCGCACCGGGCGCCGAAGTACGGGGGGGGGGGTGCTGCAGCAGCTGCGGTGCAGGCCGTAGTGATGCACGAGATTGGGCCTCTCGGAGAGAGCATGCGTGCGATCATGCGAGCACTCTCCACTACTCCGCCACTGGCCCCGCACCATGGTCCCTCTGTCGTACATAAGAGTGTATTGAGAGGCTCTCGATTCCTCAAGACTTGGGTTGGATGGCAACAAGGTTTGCAATGACGCATTCATCAGGCCAGACTTAGGTTCGGTAATCCTCATACCCCACTTGTCGGCTCCAGCAAACTCTCCACTGGCTCCATATCCAAGAGTGCTCGAGGTTCATGTTCGTCCTCATGCTTAAGCAGGCTCCATTTACCGGTAGACCTTGTGGGAAGCGCGGCGGCATGCAAGTGGAACACGAGACAGTGCACAATCACAGATGTCCAGATCTCGTTCCCCCCAGTCGCTGAACTCTGCAGACGACGCATCCACGCCAAGCAAGCCACACCGTTAGCTATCCTGACACAATCACCAATCACCATTCCTGACCCTCCTGACCTCTCCCTAACTCCTCCCCGCGCCAGACACGGACGCGCAGCGCGCCGTGCCCAGCACCAGCCAGCAGTCGACAAAACGCACCCCATCACAGCATCAGAACAACGAACCGCCCAGCCGGCCTCTTTCCCCGTGGGGAATTGAGGACACCAGCATAGCAGAAAGATGGCTGAATTGTCCAAGCCCGTGTTCGTGCACTGTGGGCCGTCCGCCGTGTGATTCATGGCGGCCCGTGGCGCACATGGCGCCTGTGGCGTGGCGATCGTGGGTGCTGCTGCTGCGGGACAGCACTCCTGCACAGCGCTGCGGGCCACCAGCTCTGGACTGCAGGATTGAACAAAAGAACGGTGGGAACTGGAAAAGGCTCGGGGACTGGGAGATGAGAGCAATCTCCGAGTGTGGCGGGTGTGAGAACACGGACGGGAACATGGACGCGGACGGCGTGGGCGTGGACATTGTGGGTGCTCGCGGTGGTCCGTGGCACCACATCGCGGTTAGCTGTTTGCCCCCCCTGCGTCCGCCTGATGCATGGTGGGATGTTTCCTCGCCGGCCTTTGTGGAAGCCTTCCATACATGCCCTTCGGCCCACAGCTATTACACCGTCTCTTTCCTGCCTGCTACCAGATATCCACAGTATCGAAGCTATCATATTCACTGTATCGCTACCCCACTATCTTCACAGCTGGTGCATTATCCTTACAGTCCCCATATCCTCCTCACACGTGGCCCAAAGCACACCAGCATCCAGCACCGCTCCACTTTCCCCGTCTGCTGGGTTCCGCTGTCGCTGTCCTTGTCACCACTCGTCGTCCGTCCACCACAGCATCTTCTCCCGCTGAGTGCAGCAGCAACGCGCGTAAGTGTATCCCTGCACCGTGCATACCTCCATGCGGTAGGTGCCCCGGTACGCGCAGTGCGCCGCGCACTTCTGGTGCGTCCAGATTCCGCACCCCGTGGGGTGGTGGCACACGTGCTTGCGGACAGGCTTGGACTTGGGTGTGAGCTTGGATTTGGCCTTGTGCTGGGGAGAGGCGGAACCCTCGATACTCCGTTCATCGAGACTCCCGAACGGCTCGCTGTCCTTTTCACTGCCCTTCTGACTGCACATCAGCTGGCCGTCCACCCGTCCACCTCGCTCACCACTGACGTACTCACCGACAGCAGCAGCGCGAGTGCGTGTAGACGTCGACCTTGCAGGCCTCCATGCGCTCATACGCCCCCCAGGGGGCGCAGTATGCGTCACACTTTGCGCGATTCCAGTGTCCGCACCCGCTAGCGTGGTGGCACTCGATCGGAACCGGATGGGCGAGTAGAGGCGGCATCGGAGACAGTGTCGGCTTTGTAGTCGGCTCTGGAGGCGGGGAGGGGCGCTTCGTGACCCCGCTGCGCTTGAGCTCGATGGCGGCCCGGCGCTCCTCGGGCGTAATCTCGCGGATCCGCGCATACTGCTCCTCGTCGATATCGAGAAAGTTGCCGTCGAGATCGGGCGCGCCGAGGTCCATGAGGTCGGCAAGGGCGTCGTCAAAGTCCGGCACGCGCTTCGCCACGCTGGCGCAGTTGTCGTCCTGTCGCGTGTCCTGCGATGCGGGGGCCAGGGTCGGGGACGCGAGCGCGAGACCGGCGACAAGGAGAGTGAGGACCGTGAGCTTCATTGTGGGGATGTTGTCAGAGTGGGGTGAATGTGAAGAGTCGGGGTAGTATGGTGACGAGTCACTGGAGGCAGGTCGTGCCGACAACAATCCTCTCTGGGCTCTTATAAAGCCATCTCCTCCGTCTTGCTCTCGATGGCTTCGGGGACTGAACCTTGTGTCCGGTTCGCAGCAGCTGACTGCTTCCCTCCGCGCCTCTCTTCTCGGGGATCGTGTCTAGGATTTTACAGATCCATCTCGTCCTCGATGTGGCAGAGATGAGATGAGATACAGACAGATGAGATCGCCGTCAACAACACACTCACTATGCACACATGCCACTCCACAGACGACAGCTCCTCCCACACGGCCACCTCTTCGTAAATGGCTGTGCTACAGTGCATCGGGGGCATCGCCTCAAAGCTCTCTATTTGTGTGGGGCTGGGATCCCTTACCAGTACATAGATAGGAGATCGTCTGGGAACTGCGAGGACTGAGGGGAAAGTAGCAAGGAAGTGTCTCGCCACTATCTTGCACAATGACGATCGCCTCTCCCCCTTTGATCCCTCTGACGACTATTTTCCCGCCCTGATCTCAAAGAGTCCACTCTAAGCGCTCCTCCGGTGCAGAGGGCGGAACATATATGTCAAACCCCAAGTAGGGGACGGTAAAGAGAGGAGAGGGGAATGAAAATACAATAAAAAGCCATGAAAAACAATCCTAATCCACTCCCGGCCTCCTCCATCCCAATTCAGTTCTCCTCCACTGTATCCTCTTTCCCTCCGCACCTCTATACCCCCCTCTGGCACTGTCGGAGAGCACGAAGCGGCGCAAACGCTCCTCCCGAGGATGTTGAGATACGGTGCCATCCTGTCATTACGTAACTATAGTGTTTCACCACATGTGTTTAATCCCGCCAAACCGACCATACCCCCAAGAGTAACACACTCCGTCTACAGCTACTCTCCACCATATAAATAGCCTTGTAGACGCATCTATCTTTCATGCATCGCTTCATACACAATCTCCTTGCAGAGGAGCTCTCCTGGGTCATCCGGGCACGCTCTATCCGCTACCGCTGTAATATCGCAGTCCAAATATCCAACAGAGGAGAGAATCACTGGCGATTTAGCTCAGTTGGTTAGAGCGTATGCTTAACAGTCGCAGCGACTCTTACGCATAAGGTCGGCGGTTCGACCCCGCCAAACGTCATTTTTGGCCTCCGGGGGGGTATTCGAGGGAGGGAGGAGCGAGAGGGGTTACTGGGAGGCGTCGGGGAGCTGCGAGGGGTTGGAAGGCGGAAGGAAGGACGGTGAAGACTCGGCTTGCCAGATTGACAGCACTACTCGACCCCGACGAGCACAGGCTAACCTGCCGTGACGCTCATTGAAGTTCGGTCTGAGAGCGGCTCCTCCACATCCCGGTTCAGCGCAATCAGCGACCCCCCATGAGACGATCTCATCGCTCAACAAGTGCAAGTTGGAGGTGCCACTTTGGAATCGGACTTTTGCTGACATCATATCGCCATCATGCCACCTTAACTCCACCCCTATGGACCTTCTGCTACCCACGCAGTCTTCAATGTAGCCCCAGAGGCACTTCCCAGACTATTCTGCGAGAGATGAGCAAGTACCCACGATGACGACACACGCTCGAGAAATGGGGGCGCTGAAAAGCGGTCCAATGCAGCTACGTTCATGAACAAAAGCTCGTATAGTGTAGGTGGTTATCACCGTCCGTTGTGGCTTAATTTTCCGCTTCCGGGCTGACCGCTGTTCGACTCAGCGTGCGAGCACGTCTTTTTTTTTTTAAATCTTTCTGCAGAAAAGGTGGTATTTCACAATCACTTGGGAGAAAGCGGAAGGACGAGATGCAGAAGTTGGAACTACTTTTGTCGATGTTGATGCAGATGGTCGATGGCGGAGGCGCGGAGGCCAGTGCGGATTAGCGTCGACCGATCAGTGGCGATCGGCCGGGGCGGCGGTTGGCTGGGCGCGTCTCATCAGATCATCAGATTTCGCATCTCACATTTCATATTTCGTCTTCAGAACTATCATGATACCAAGTGGCCCAGTGGCCCAGGGCATGTGCACCGAGCAAACAGATACTTGCGCCGGAGCACTCATGTGCGGAGCCGCCTTTCTCTCCTTACGGACCCCAGTCTACTTCCTAACCCAGAGGCTCTTGGGCTCCATCCATCCCTCGAGACCATCGACACCGAGCTCGCGGCCGAGGCCGCTCCACTTGGCGCCGCCGAAGGGCACGGAGGGGTCGAGCTCAAAGTGGGTGTTGACCCAGACACTGCCAGCCTCGAGCTGGGACGCCATGCGGGTAGCCCGCTCAATGTCCTTGGACCAGATGCTGCCGCCGAGGCCCATCTTGGTCGCGTTCGCGCGGGCGAGAACGTCGTCCTCGTCAGTCCAGGTAAGAAGGGGGACAATCGGGCCGAACGGCTCCTCCTGCACGATGAGCGAGTCCTCGGGTGGGCGGTCGATGATGGTCGGCTGCATAAAGTATCCCTTGGGGCACTTGGCCTTCTGGTTGCACTCGCCGCCAACAATAGCGTTCCAGCCGTCCTTGGCAATGTGCGAGTACATCTCCTGGACCTTGTCGTACTGCATGCTGTTCTGGAGGGGGCCAACGAGGGTATCGGCGTCGTTCGGCGAGCCCATCTTGACGGTCTTGGCAAACTCAATGAGCGCAGCCTTGAAAGGCTCGTACACCTTCTCATGCACGTAGATGCGCTTGACGTCCATGCAGATCTGGCCCGAGCCGAGGAAACACATCGTTCCGACGACCGGGACAGTCTTGGCGAGGTCGGCGTCATCGCAGATGATGGCAGCGTCGTTGCCGCCGAGCTCAAGAGTGACGCGCTTGAGCGTGCGCGCGCACGACTCCATCACCTTCTTGCCAGTGAAGCTTGAGCCGGTGAACGAAACCTTGTCAATGCCGGGGTGCTCAGTGAGCATGGGGCCGAGGTCGTCACCGCCGGACAGAACCTGGACGACACCGGGGGGGAAGATAGCCGCTGCGAGCTCCACGATCTTGAGGTTGGTGTACGGGGTGAACGGGGACGGCTTGACGATGACGCAGTTGCCGGTGATGAGCGCCGAGGCGAGCTTGATGGTGCAAAGAAGAAGGGGCCAGTTCCAGGGAACAATGGCGGCTCCGACACCAAGAGGAACGTGCTTGAGAGTGGCCGTCACGTCCGGCTCAGACTTGACCACCTTGTCCTCGACACGGAGCTTTGCGAGGCCCCGGAAGAACTCGGAGGTGCGGTCGGCCTCCATGGTCGAGGTGGTGATAGCCTTGCCAGTCTCCTTGACGAGCATCGCGGCGAAGCCGGCCTTGTTGGCCTCGTACGAGACAACCAGCTTGTTGATGAGCGCCTCACGCTCGTCCCACGAGGACTTGGACCAGGCAGGGAACGCAGCGCGGGCAGCCGCGACTGCGGCGTCGACATCTGCAGAAGTGGCGACGGGCACCTCGGGCAGGGCCTCCTCCGTCGCAGGGTCGATACCATGGCGGGTCTTGGAGGTAGGCACGGCCTTGCCGTTGATGATGTTGGAGTAGGTCTGGGGTCAGCGGGAACCATTCGGACCGCGCCAGTCTGGTCCTATGGAGTGCCTACCTCCCAGTTGAGAGTGCCAGTGGCGACCATGGTTCTTAGTCTTGGTTTGCTTGGTAGGAGATGATGCAAGAAGGAGGGAGCGAGGAAATCAAGAACAGCCGAGCTGGGTATCCAGCTGATATACGCGCCCCGCGTTGACCTGGAACATATCTTGATCTTCCATCTGTTGTCACCGCGGCGCTTTAGGCGGCGCTCCCCGGGGGCCCACCGTTAGTCACGTCCCCCATTCGTCTATCCTTCTGGCAATTGTACGGACTGCAAGTCATGTGACTTGGCTTCCGTGATGGCCTCCGCGGATAATCCGCGGCAGTTCTCCCCACCCCTCCTGTTGTTCTTGCTCCTCGGGATCCGGCAATGGAACGCCCACAATTCACCGGAATCCACACTTCTTCCACAATCGATCCCGAATCGCATTGGTGACCACAGCCAGATGGTCACCTGAGCAAACCGGTACAGACTAATAGCGTTGAGTAGTTCCCAGGCCTCTTACTGCAACCGCCGTCAAATATGCCACGGCAACTCGCCCGGTCGCGCTGCTGAGGCAATGCCGGGCGGGCGGGTAGCAAAAGGCCTGGGGAAGTAGATAACACTGCGGCTGATGACACGCGAAGTGCAGAATAACCCGTCAGAGGCTCAGATGTGTTGACCCGCTTCCTTGGTCTCTTTATTGAGACAACAGATGGGTTGACCCGCAGCCTTGGTCGCTTTCCAGAGACAACAGCCTCAACAACGAATATGGAACAACTGCCTGCCCACCATCCATACATCACGTGACAGTCACCGACAGGTCCCTCGTGTGTCCAGCCTTTCCAGCATTGCCAGCATATATACAGCATAGAGACGGGCTGTGGACGACGTCCCCCAACGCCCCACAGCTGGCGCGTATGGAGAGTGACCGTCATTGTTCAGACTTGCTGTGGACGCGACGATCACGATTTACGCGACTTCGCCGCCACGTGGTGCGGCTTCCAACCCAACCCGTATGTCGCGAAGTCCGGTCCCTGGTGACAACTTTGTGCTCCACACCGGAGAGTTGCTGGCCTGCCGAGATGCCGAGCTGTGAGATTGGTAAGCCCAAAGCGGCCAAAGTGTTAGTCAGGCACAGCTCCACCAGCGGCTCAATTGACATCGAAGGGGATTGCCACAGACCAAGCCCAGGCCACCCGACGGCATGCCGGCCCCGGCATCTTCGTCCTACTCACTCTGGACCAGCAACTGGTGGGCACGGGGTGTGGGGCTCTGACCGTGGGTGGAGGAGCCCTGGACCCTGCGGGTATTTTCTGCTGGAGTCGCACATATACGCGCGCCAAGTGGAGATTGAGGACCAAAAAGACCAAAGCAACAGGCCTGTGAACACCGTGCTCCCTTCCCTTGGCTGCACATGCCGGGGATGCCGAGCACTGGTGCAGGGTTCTTGTGGGCTAGCGATATACGACTGCCGCTGGTTTACTACTTCCTGTCGCCGCCGTGTCTGCTGTACTCTCCTCTTTAGTGATCATAGCTTCCATACTTGTCCATATCTCCATCCGATCTGGTCCTTTGTCGGTGAGGGCAGGATAGCACGCGCCAAGCACGACAATGACATTGAACAACCATCTTTCGATCGCGGTTGACAGCGAAAAGGGGACGCAAGAGCACAGAGAGCATATCGGTTCGGGCACCTCAGAGGAGAGAACAGCAAATTCGCCGGGGACGACAGAGCTGCCGGACACTCCGAACACTGCGCTCACGCTATGTGATGGACCCGAGCCCAAGCCCAAGCTCGCGCACTCCGACACGACAACGACGCACCCCGACGGCCTCAGTCGCACGACATCGTTCACAGCAGCCGAATCGTGGACACCACTCGGGCACCACCACGTGCCCGTAGAGGTCGAAGAGTCGGATGGAGAGGTGGTCACATTTCCAGATGGAGGCCTCCGCGCCTGGCTAGTCGTCCTCGGCGCGATGCACATTCTCTTCGCGACGTTCGGCTTCGTGGTGAGTATCTGCTCCGCTTTCGCTGTCTTGCACACCCTCCAACATGCTTGGTGTGGGAGTGTGCGCGACGGGGGCATGAGTGATCGAGATGCGGGCCATGGGAGCCCAGTCTCAGCCTCCAACGCCCACTTCCGCCCACCACCTCTTCCCAGGGCATACCCAGCCCGACAGTTATTTGTCAAGAGACGATGCGTTTCACAAGGCAGCGCTGACAGTTCAAGAATGCATGGGGTCTCTTCCAGGACTACTACCACACCGAGCTCTTCCCAGAGCGTACTGCATCTGAAGTGTAAGTCTTCTGGCAGCTGACTCGCTTTGTCTGACATTCAGTGCATGGATCGGCTCCCTCCAGTACCTCCTCATCTACCTGCCATCAGTGGTGATGGGCAGGTTGGTCGACACCTCCAAGTTTTACTGGCCGTTCTGGATCGCGTCGATCCTGTACCCAGTCAGCGCCTTCCTCACCGCTCAAGTGACAGAGTACTGGCAGGCTCTCCTCGCCCATGGTCTCCTCTTCGGTGGCATGGCAGGTATCCTCTTCTGCCCCGCTATCGCGGTCGTCACACAGTGGTTCTACCACCGCCGTGCCTTTGCACTCGGCATCGTGGCGTGCTCGTCGTCGCTCGGCGGCACATTCTTTCCCATCATCGTTACCAAGTAAGTCGCGGCCGCTGACCGTTGTGGTGAGGTGACTCGTGTCCCGTCCACCGCTTGTGGACAGCAGTGTCCTCATATTCCACCCCGCATCTTCGCTAACGCCCACAGCTGTCTGCGGACTGTTGGATTTAGGTGGACGATGCGGATCTGCGGCTTTATCCTCTTGTATTGCTGCCTGTTTGCGTCGTTTGTGCTCAAGACTCGCCTTCCGCCCAAGGCCGCCCCCGGAGGCGTGTTCAACTGGGCGGCCTTCAAGGTCCCGTCGTTCTCGCTCTTTGTGTTTGGCTGTTTCCTCGTGCAGGGCGGCCTGTACACCCCGCTGTCGTATGTCGACGTCATGGCGACGCGGCTTGGCATGGGCGAGTACAGCACATATCTGATCTCGATCGCGAACGCCGCAAGCCTTCTGGGCCGTATCGGCCCCGCGTTCTTTGCAGACCACACGGGCTCGCTCAATATCCTCATTCCCGGCCTGGTCGGCAGCGCAATCACGAACTATGCGTGGCCGTTCTGTACCGCCAAGGGGTCTCTCACTGTGATATCAGTCATAAACGGTATCTTCCAGGGGTGTTATGTGTCGCTGCTCGCACCGGCCGCCGCGTCCCTAGGCAGCATTGAGGACGTCGGCCGCAGATTCGGAATGGTGTCCAGTATGATGGCACTCGGATCCCTCATCGGCGCGCCAGTCTCCGGTGCAATCCTCCAGCGCGCAGACTTCAAGGCCGTATCTTACTATGCGGGCACGGTCGTGCTCGCCGGCTGCGTCTGTATGGCCGTCGCGCGCAACCTGTATCTGGGGCAGTTCAAGGGTAAGCTGTAGGTAAACTGTAGAGTTTTAATAGAGGGGTGAGTAGAAGAAGGAGGTCTGAGGATCGAGCATCAAAGCATGAGAAGCGAGGTGGCGGGAGATGACGTTTGTATCATCCATAGTGCATTGCATTGGTCTTTTGTGCACAGCCGCAATTCTCTGGGCAGACGGATCAGTCAAGCTGTGGTTAGGTCGGGCAGGATCAAGCAGTCACCAAGCTGACGGAACGGTCTCGTTGGCAGGCCTAGACTGCCCTCTGATACCCCAGAACCCCTAGTCGTCAGTCTCTCACACACGCGCCACAGTGATGTCAGCATTCTTTAGCTCTTGGAAGTGCGTCTCCAACACCAGGCGACAGCTGGGCCATCTAGGGCTCCTGCCACCTAGCGGCCGGAAAAGTGTATCATGTCATCGTTCAATGCAAAGGGGGATAGTCGGGGGAGATTAACAACGTCGCTTGCCGCTTACTTGCGGGAGCGGAGCATCTGAACGATCTGGACACGCTGGCGGACCTGTAAACGTTAGTTACATGCCTCGAACGACTACGCACCTCCTCCTGGAAACGACGGCGCCAACGCTCGGAACGGAGACGGCGCTTCCTCTCCGAGGGGCGCTCGTAGTACTCTGCGCGGCGGAGCTCGGCGCGGGTGCCGGTCTTCGAGAGCACGCCCGAGAGACGTCCAAAGACGGTAGGGTAGTTGCCCTTGACGGGGTACGAGCGGCCGGTGTACTGGTTTCCGGGCTTGCCGGCGTTGCGGTCGAGGGCCATGTCAGTCTTGCGCCACCATGCGTCGGGGTCCTCCTCGTGCGCCTTGGAGGGGATGAGGTGGGACACGCCGGAGAAGTCGAATGACGGGCGGGGGGCACGAGGAGCGGCAAAGGCAGCGGCAGCGGCCGACGAGGACTCGCCTGCCGAGGACGACGAGAAGCGGAGGGCAGCGAAGGAGGAGGTGAGCGAGGGGACCGCAGCGGCGGGGGCGAAGCGGAGAGCCGAGGCAGCAGCGGGGCGCGCGACCGAGACAGCGGCGGCGCTGCGGGCGGCCGCGACGGAGCGGAGCATGAAGGCCATGGCGGTAGTGGTGTGGAGGAGTGTGTTGAGGATGAGCTCGATCTTGTCTTTGGACTTTTGCGGTTGGACCAGTGAAGAAACGGGCAAAGGCGGCATGAAGGAAATTTGATTCCGCTTTTCACCAGGTGGAGGTCAAGAGTCCTGGCGGTGGGTGGGTGGGGGGATTCTGGGCGAGGTTCCAGTGTGCAGCTCGCCCATATGCATACGAGCAAGGGAATTGTCAAGAGGACTGACTACATTTACAGGTCCCAGGACAGATAGAACGGTGGTGCATTGACAGGTTTGCCAACACGGAGGGGTTGCTCTCTACCACTGGATGGGGCAACAGCCACTGACAGCCACTGAACGTTGACCATCGTCCATAGATTTCATATCACGAGTACAACGCACACTTCACAAAAACTACACTGCTACTATCGCCTACTTTGCAAACACAACATGCCTCGTCTCGGTCGGCATGAACGGTCCCGAGCCAGGGCCAGACATGACCTTCTGCACGCCAGTGGGACCCCATTCCTTGTCGTATCCGTTGCGCCTCTCGTGCTCCAGAAGCGCCTCCTCTCCGCGGAGGTACACGCTGTCGACACTCTCGGGACCCAGTCCGCGGGCCTTTGCGTCGGCCAGCATGCGGTCGAGCTCCACCTGCACCTTCTCGCGCTTAAAGTAGGCCGTGCGGGGGTAGAATGCCGTGCGCTCGCGCGTGGGCTTGTACTCGGGCACGCTCTCGCGGCCGAGGTTGCGGAGGATCACCTGCTCGCAAAGGGTCTTTCGATGAGCGTTCTGGCAGATGATCAGTTGACTCACATAGTCGCCGTCGGCGCGATTGAGGTTGAACGGCTCGGTCAGGTTGACGTGCGGGTTCGTGATGACGCGCGCGTAGTGCAGGTGGTTGTGTGAGTGCGAGTGCGGCAGCATGCCGTGCGTGACGATCACGTCGCCGGCCTTGGCTACCACCTCGGCGAACTTGGTCAGCTTGGGGCACACGTCGTACATGCCGTCGAACGGCGGGTCGAGGCCTTCCGGGTGGTTGTAAAAGTGCTCAACGAGCGCTGGCAGGATGTCAGCCGCCAGCTCCAGCATTCTTACGCCAGTCTGTCCCAGAGAAACCAGGGTGAGCAGATAGACACCCACGCTTGATGCCGTCCTCGCAGACACAGGTGCCGCCCCCACCTGGAGGAATGTCTGTTAAACAGAAGATGACGGTGAGGGCGTTGCCGCTCGAATCAAGGAACTGGCGGTACCTGCTCCGTCAGTATCACCGCATGGTCTCGCCAGGACTGGCTAGCACCTCCACTGACCAGTCGTTGTCCGTGTGCCAGCCCTTCAAGTCCTGCGGTTCGTGCGTCTTTCCCACCAGGTCCTCGCGGCCAAAGTTGATAATCATCTGGTCGCCATAGTACCGCTCGCGGACGGGGTCGATCTTGTCTTCGCCGCCAACAATCTCGCACATCTTGGCCCAGGCGACCGGCGCAAACTCTTCAGCCCGGACCTCACGGTGGCGCGGGAGCTTTGTGTACTCCTCCGTCCAGGTCGACTTGTCGTTCGGGTCCATGCCCAGGCGCACCCAGAGGTTCTCCATCCATTCCGTCAAATACCGCGGCTCGATGGCATTCTCAATCTTCAGCCAGCCGTGTTCGACAAAGTGCGCCCGTTCTTCCGGCGAGAGGTGCTTGTACTCGAGCATTGTGGAGCTGAGAGCGAGGGAAACTGCTTGTGCTTGTGCAGGTGCTCCCGGGTCTTGTCTTATAGTTGAGAGGACATCACAGCCGGAAATGGAGGGATATGGAGGATATGGCAACTGATGTCTACTTCCCTCCCCGGCATGATGTGGTCATTGTTTGCAGCGAACTACGCGAACACACTTTGCACATGACCGCTGATCTAAGGATGTACGGACATGGATGAGCCAGGACGTGACAATGTGTGGTGGAGATCGTGGGGCATGGAGGCATGGCTTGGTATAGCTCCAGCGTAGTTCCAATAAAACTCCGGCAAATAGTGGGCTACCTACAATCGCAACTCATTCAGCTCCAATGCTCATGGCGGGAGCCTATCCAGCCCGCCGGCCCGTGGCACTTGCTGACACGACCTCGGCGATCCGGCGCCGTACTCGTCGTCTGAAGCTGACTGATTGCCTTCTCATCGGTGCCCCAAGCAAAGTTGGCGCAGCAGACTGGATGTACCCCTCAATGTATGTCGGCAGAAGACTTGTTCCGAGTGGGAGCAGCAAGCAGCTAGAAGAGTCGGAGAGAATGCCACTTTGCCATCACTCTCACGGGTTCGTGGGGGTTCCTGCTTACCTTCCTGCGTACTTCTGGCTTCTTGCTCTCTATCCATCCTTGCCTCCATGTACTCTCCCCTCGGCCTCCTTCCCCCCTCATCCTTTTCTCCTTGTCCAGTGCACTGCACCTCCCCGACCCGAATGGTAACGCTTTGCGTTGCGGGCGATCCAAGTCAAGCCAGGGTACTACCCCCTTCCCCCGAAGAACGTTCCCCTCCGGTTACACGCAAACGTCGATCACATTGCGTACGACTACGACGTCAGAGAAGCACTGGGCTTTGGACCAGTAGCATTCAAGCTGTTCACAGGTCGCCAGCGACCTCAGCAGAGTTCTCCGCGTCTCTGACACGGGTCAGAATGCTCGACCAATCCCTAATACGTGTACGCGCATGAAGCTCGCCGACGGATATGAGCTGGTTGGAGAAGTGACATGTGGACTAGTGCTACTCTCAAACCTGGCGGACCAGTACGAAGTAAACCAAAGTGTATCCATAATCGTACTAACCTCCTGCCCTAGGGGTTTCCAGGCCGGCTCCAACTGTTAGTCAGACTATGCCCAGTCCGCCCACCAAGATTCAGATTCACGCTGGCGCCCGGGTGTTCGATTCCTGTCTCCGGTTCAAATGCCAATGCTCATAGAGTGTCTGACCGCCTGCAGCTTCCGCGGTCGCATAATCTATAAGTTGTGGTTGCATTCTTATCAGCAATGTCGGTTCATGAGAGTATATACCACTGACATTGCTTTTGGCCACGGAACTCGTGCAATCTCCGCCGAGCTGGTCCCTGAGGAAGAGCGGGAGCATTATTCGGGGGCCTGAATTGCAAACATCCCAATATACTTCCGCCCTGTGGATATAATAAACCCCCCAGGTCCCAGGCGGGACAGCGGAATCAAATTCATCTTGACAGCACCCTGTTCCCAGCACCCGCCCTGAGTTGCGGCATTCGGGGACCGGCGCTCTTCGCTGCAAGTAGCGAACGGAGCGGAGCATGTGGCTCACATCCGGCATCATGTGGCACCTGGCGTGCGGAATACAGCACAGGACACGTGAATGGCACAGTGGAGCTCAGGCGCCGAAGCAGCACCTAACCCAGCAAATGGCCCACCGACGGGTTGTCCGCGTGCTTTACAGTTACCCCTTCCGTCATTCTCACACGGTTGCTCTCTCTGGGCCCCTTTGCCCTTGCGCCTCATCCTATTTCAGTTCAGTCCTCACTGGATGCTGTGACGCCGCCCCGCTTGCTGCTGCTGGCCATCTTCCGCCCTGGGCCAGCGGTACCTCGGCAACGACAACCTGCAGAAGCGGAAAACGTACAACACAGAATGCGCACAGCATCAGTGCCCCCGTTAGCATAGACCGCACACGGCAACTGTGCGAGAGCTACCGTTCCCGTGCTACGCTCGGACCGAAGGTTTCATTTCGTTTCTCTCGCTACCTCCGTTCAAGGCTATCGTACCAAGTCACCGTTGTTTGCTATATGGCCCCCACCTTGTACCTCTCCGGCCGTGCCGTGTCCTGCCAGTGTCCGCACACAGGGTCCCCTGCCGCCGTACCTCGGAGCTTGAGCCCGGCCGGGGCGGTGAGACTAGGTCAGGAGAGCATGCGGTCTGCGTTGTGCAGAGCGGCCACGAGTGGCAGAGAGCCTTGTTTGATGTGCAGACGTGCAGGCACTAGTGTCTGGACGATCACTCAAAGAGTGGTGTGTGTAGATGTGGCAAACATGAAATATCACAAGGGGCTACGACTGAGCCATTTGGCTGTCGTGGCTTCCGTGAAAATGTCAGGAGCGCCTCACATGATCTTCGCGACACATCTGGCATTTGTGCCGTCGAGCTGCGTGCCTTTTCCCAGCGGATCAGATCGCATCTGGGTGGATCGGGATTGGTGCTTACAGCAGCCGGCAACCGGCAGTCACTGTAGGCAAAAGCCAAGCCACAGCCACAGCAAGCTGTCGACAGCCACCTCCCCACACTAAATTAGCTGCTCAGCCAGGTAGCACGGGCCGTGCAGGGTGAACACTGGTGCAGGGCAGCGAGGGCACAAGACACGGGCTGATGCGACGGAGTAACTGCCTGAAGTGTGTTGCTATTAGACTCAGATCTGGCAGTGATTGCAGCCCCCGTCCCAGTCGGTCGTCCATTATCCGAGCCCGTCCACAGTTGTCCCCGCGGGTCAGGAGGGGTGCCGCTGCGTTGCTCTCTCTCCTGCTCACTCTGTCTCTCCTTTTTAGATGGGTTTGACGCTGATCGTCCTGTCAGAGAAACTGCAGATCCCTAAATTAAACAGATGCAGCTCAAATGCCCGCAAGACAAGGACCCCGCAGCCGATTGCTACCGGGGTGTGTCGCACAGCAGGAACGAGCATCCACAATTCCACATGCCCGGGGAGGGGCACGGGTGCGCAGTGACGCTGAGTGCAGGGTTGCAGTGGGCAAGTGGGCGGGGGGATAACAATGAAAGCTTCTTGGGGGCAGGGCAGGAGAGGAGACCCCACTCGATACAATGTCTGCCGTCCAGCTGGCAACGACTGGCTTGGAATCAAGATGTGCCGTGCAGAGCATGCAGAGAATAGGGTACCACGTTTTTATCGAATCAGGGATCGGTAATCTCCTCGTATTGGTACGACGCCTCTGACGTCGTCTGCAACTGAAGGGGACACTTGTTGGCACTACACCTGGAGTCCACAGTGGACTGCGTGCTACTCTGCCAGGATCGGCTTTGACGTTGGTGCTGGACACTCTTGTTCGCTCTCCTCGAAGCGTTTCAGGGCCAGGGCCGCAGTGCAGTGCAGTGCAGATGGGATGGATAGTAGAAAAAAAGAGGTGGCGGAACGCTGGCAAGATTCCTGCAGGCTGAACTGCAACTTCATCAGCCACACAGTCCCAAAGCAAGTTGTCACGAGGGCCGCTGAAAATGGGGTGCTGGATTCACAAAAGATGCTGACCACCAGCTTTTGACACGAAACAGAGCCCCTGCCCAGCATTTCACTGCAATCCCAGCAATCAAGCAACCGGGGCTTCTGTCATGTACCAGTGCGCTGGGTTCCTCATGTCATGCGATCTCTGCCCGTGTGCCAAACAAACTGGCAAGGTTGCTTGATGAGAAGCGCACGACCGCCTGGGCAGCGATTAATTCTCGGCTATGATGTGATGGTGGCTGCGTTCCTTGGGCTTGGGCGGTGCAATGATTCGGCATTTTCTCCTTTTGATCTCCCGCGGGCTGCTGGCCTGCGGCTGGGTTGACATGCGCGCTGAATTGTCCCTCAGCCCCTCCGCCCCAATGGGGGGGTTGGTTGCTGGAACTGATATAGAGGTTACGTAGGTGGTGGTCGCTCTCCCCTCCTGCCGCAAGAGAATAGCAGCGCAATCGCAGGGCTATCAAAGCGTCTCAGGTTGCTTCCGTACCAGCGTCCCAAGACGAGGGGAAACAGATGTCATGCCAACTGTTTAGCGCAGGGAGAGAGTTGAACTCAAGCCCGAGCGTGCATGAACAGAGGAGGGGGGGGGCCGACGTGGATCCGGCGCGCGAGCTCCAGGAATCAGCCAGGTCGGGCATTTACACTGGACACGGCCTGAAAAGTCGCTCCCGCCGATGGAGCTGATCCACCCCGCAGAGGAGCTTACATACCCCCGGGGCTCATTATTATCGCTGTCTCAGGGCAGAGGTCAGCAAGAGCAAAGGAGGGGGGAACCTTGTGTGAGGGCGAGAAACCTCTGGGTGTTACTCAAGGCGGATGCCGGTGCCAGCCCAGTTGCCTACAGCAAGATTCCGTAAGGCAGGAGAGCTACAGGACCAAACAATTCTGGGTGGTGCAAGGCAGGACACCTGTATACTTTGCTTGCAGCTACTGCATCATACGTCCTAGCTACCATAGGTGACTGCAGCATGCTTTCATCCGGCCGGCTCCCACCTATACCCACCCAGGAGCAGGTGCTATGCGCTGTGGTGCGGGGCGGCCTCCACGCAACAAAAGGGGACCCATCGTCAGCTTTTCCCCCTCTTCTTCATTCTCTCATCCGACGGCCACTCGTGTGATACTCTGCTAGTCTCACTATCCTTTTACTTGGCTTGGAACACCACACTCTTCAGGCCGCTCCACCGCTTTACCCCCCGGTCATCCACTGTTCGACACCCCCCTCGTTCACATACCACATCACTTGTCGCGATGTTCAGCAGCAAAAAACAAGAGGCCGAGGCCGAGACCCAGGTCAAGGCCGGATCCGAGTCTCCTCCCGCCTCTGAAGTCTTCCACGACAAGGCCAAGATCGCGCCCCCACCCGGCTATGGCAACGACAACGAGTCTTTGATCTCCGACACCACCCTCGTCGCCCACCAGGAGGGCATCAAGCCCGCCTTCCTCGCCAAGGCCAACGTCCTGAACAAGGCGATCCAGGAAATCGGTATGGGTCGCTACCAGTACGAGCTCTTCTTCAGCGGCGGCTTTGGCTGGTTTGCAGACAACGTGAGTTGCACTGGGCGAGCTACAGAGACTCTATATGCTGACAGCCACAGATCGTGAGTATATGCGTATTCCCGTTACACTATGCACTGGCACCGGTGGCGCTCAGGTTTGCGGATCGCGTGCCACCGGGAAACCAGCAGCCGCACGGATGGGAGACTTGAGGCTGGGTGGAGGTAGCCTATGGACTGTGGCGCAGCCAGTGTGTGGCACCTTCCTGCACCACACACGACCGTCCTTCTCTCCATTTCCGCTTCCAACTCTTTATTTCCGTGCCTGTTCCCTCAGTCTCAACGGGAACGCGGCGCTGTTAGGTTCGGCACACGTCCATACCACACGCCCCGGCTTTCTCATCAACCGCATCTCATTCCTCTTGACCTGTGCTGACCCTTTCAGTGGCTCCAGGCCGTCGCCATCGTCATGGACAACATTGCCAAGGACACAATCGCCCACGACAGCCACTGGGACCCGAACACTCGTGTTAGGTTTGCCACTTTGTCGCTGTTTGCTGGTTTGATCGTCGGAGCCGCATTCTGTACGTTTCCAAGTGGCGGTTTCTGGCGGCGGCCGTGTCTTTGCCCCTATCTTGCGGAGTAGTACTGACTCGACAGGGGGTATCACAGCTGATATCATCGGACGCCGATTCTCCTGGAACTGCACTCTCTTCATCGGTGGTGTGTTTGGCGTCGCTTGTGGCGCCGCTCCCACTTTCGTCGCCTTCTGCTGCCTCATCGCCTGTAAGTTTGTTGTCCCTTGTCTGTGTCTGATTTTCTTTAGGTATGGGCTTCGGAGTAGGTGGAAACCTACCCGTAGACGGCACAATGTTCCTCGAGTTCATGCCGGGCACCCACCAGTGGCTTCTCACGCTGCTGTCTCTCTGGTGGGCCGTTGGCCAGGTCGTTGCCTCTTTGATCGCCTGGGGCTTTGTCAGCAAGTACTCGTGCCCGCTTGAGGGATACCCCGCTACTGGATGCGACAAGAGCAACAACTCGAGCTGGCGCTACACCTACTACACGCTCGGCGCCATGATGATCTTCCTCTGGGCTATCCGCTACCTCGTCCTCCCCGTGTACGAGTCGCCCAAGTTCCTGGCGTCTGTTGGAAAGGACCACGAGGCTATCGAGGTTATTCACAAGCTCGCCAAGCGCAACGGCAAGACGATCGACCTTACATACGAGGACCTCCAGCGTGCGGCCCTTCCGTACCTTACCGACGAGGACAAGCTCCACGCCGAGAAGCTCGACACCAAGTTTTCCGTCTGGGGCCTCATCAAGAACTCGATGGAGGAGATGTCTGGCGAGAAGATGAAGATCCTCTTCGCCAACAAGCGCAT
>PQXP01000100.1:0-14553 GCA_002973495.1 Apiotrichum akiyoshidainum | reverse complement strand
TRWSGACMTCTCTCATCATCATCTGCTACGGCTGTGTCGGTCTGGCCTACCCCCTCTACAACGGTTTCCTCGGACAGTACCTCGCTCACCGCGGCGCCCAGAGCGGCGCTACCGTCTCCGACTCGTACAAGGCGTACACCTACCAGGCGGCCTGTGGTGTCCCCGGCTCCTTTGCCGCCGCCGCCCTCGTCACGTGGTCGCGCGCCGGTCGCAAGTTTGCCATGGCCTTTTTCACTATCTGCGCCGGCATCTGTCTCTTCGGCCTCACCGCCTGCCGCACAATGGTCCAGGTCAACGCCGTCACGTCCATCTCCGCCTTCTTCCAGAATGCTTACTACGGAGTTTTGTTCGGTGAGAACTCGCCCTTGTGAACCAAACTGACTCCCCCAGGCTATGCCCCCGAGCTCTTTCCCACCCCCGTTCGCGGCACCGGCGACGCTCTCTGCGCTTCATTCAACCGTATCTGTGGTTTCATGGCCCCCATCATCGCCATCTTCTCCACTGCGCTCCAGAACCCCGACGGACCCGTCTTTGCGTCTGCCAGTATCTACATTTTCACTGGCATTCTCATGTGCTTCCTCCCCGTCGAGACATACGGCAAGACTGCTCTCTAAGCAGGCTCTTGAGAGACGTAGTAGTAAGCGCGCGAGTTGCCCAAATACCATCGCCGCATCGGTTGGAGCGGCTGATCCTACACACCTGTATTCTCGCTTTGTTTGTCTCCACCCTAACGCAATAAAACAATATCATAGTACGCATCAGTAGATCTCCCTCGATGGCCCGGCCATGCGCGCCGCGGCCGTCTATTGTAGCTCCCGCGTCATCTGCTCTGGCAGCATTATGAATGGGTTTAACGTGCCACTTCGAAGACGATCACATGAAAGCGGGGTCGGAGCCCCTTGGTGCGAACTCTCAGCTGCGAACAGTGCCGTCCAGAGTCAGGAGGCTCCTGCGACAATGGGGCGGATGTATCTCCGCTCGTAGGGTATCTCTCCGCTCGCAGGGGACTGCCCGCCGCCGCTGCCAATCGTCAAGGGTCATGACACAGTGCCGTGACAGCACGGGCCTTGCGAGGTGAAGTGAACGGGCAATGTGCTCTGCGGTGCCGAACCGGCACGCACTGCTGCTGTGCACCAGTGAAGTTGCCTGCTCGTAGGAGCCTTGACGGCAGGTGTCATTGGAATGCATTCCAACTCAGGTGCCCAGTCAGTTCACCAGTGCCAGACTGAGTTGCGTCATCGGCATCAGATTCTTGAGGCAGGCTCTTGCACACGTACTACCCCAGTCATCATACGTCAATGAGCTTGTACGGCTGGTGGCTGGTCGGATGGCCATGGCTCAAACTCAACTGACGACCTCAACTCACCAAGACCGAGCCTAAGATGGCCTCGGCCACGGCTCCAAACTGACGGCGCGAGTTTGATGAGTTTAAGGCTCCACCCCGAACTGACCCTTCGACACATTCCTGGCCCCACGACCTGGAGCAAAAGGTGCAGGTCCATTGCCACATCGCAACGTCAGGACGGCCGCGCCCGTTCTGGCATGCTTGCTCTCCACCAACCAACTGCCAATCCGAGAGCGGAAAGGCGAATGCATCAAACCTCTGCTCCTCTGCCTGCTCGCACTGGTTACTCGAGACGAGGCGTCGGCACGTCCGACCCAATTCATGCCATACTCGCACCGTTCATCCTGATTCCAGTTGATGATGTCCTGCTGACAGCCTGTGTACTTTTGCACGTGAGGACCACACGGACTAACAAATCCTAGGATCAAACACTTGTGAATACGCGTTGACGATAATTGTTGCGCGCGCGTGGAGTTGGACCACGCCACACATCCGCCTTCCAACCGGACAGCCTAGGTTGATTGGATGTGCAGTAGCTCCAGTGTTATCCTGCTTATCGTCCAGCTTCACACCATAATCTAGGCCGCAGGTCGCCAGCCGTGTGATCCCACGCCCAGCTGGAATAAGGGAAGAAATACTCTTGGCCGGCGGGATATTGCCGATCCTCGTTCCCCACCAGGGACCACACGGCCGACGACCGAGTGACCGATGCGGATCCAACCGCGGTTGGTCGGTGTCTTTGCCATTGTTCTCTCGGCACGCTTGCCGGAGACACCGACGCCCCTCACCGCCACTACAATGGGATCAACCCACTCCGCCCACACGTGCACCCCACCATTTCGACTCCGCATTGCTCATACGTTCATCAGGACTGTCGAGTCCGTCTTGGCCGGACGATAGATAGGAGCCCACCGAAGCGAAGAGCCCCCAAAGGTTAAAAACAGTCAAAGGACGACGGTCGTCAGAAGTCAGGTCGGTCATCGGCGTTCACCTGCTCCGACGTTTCGACGTTTGCTCCGACGTCCGAGGTTTGACTCGGTTCACCTTCGTTCTGGTCTGTCCGCCTAGCTGGCTGGGAGGCCACTTGCACATCACATTGGGAGACGGAACTTTATGGCATGGGCCCTAACCGCCAACCGCGCTTATATTTTTGCCCCCCCCGTGCCGTGACCACTGCAGGCAATATTGATTTGGTGGCGTTTATCATAATCATCTGCCCACCAGTATTCTTCGTTCTGGGCGCCACCTAGCTGCCCACATGGTCCATGTTATATTGCTGTGCATGCAAAAGTGCGCAGCACGTCTTCCAGGACGGCCAGGACACGAGTAATTGAGCAATGCATGTTGGTGAAGACGAGGGAGAGTGGTCGGGCAATCCAATCCAAGCAAACTGCAGGCAGGTGCGGCATTAGACGGTTAATAAACTCTTAAGTGACCGCACTCCTCTCATAACCGGTAATTTCAATAGCGGCCGAGACATGGATATCCACCCAGAACAACAATCAGGTCATTGCGTTTTTTTTTTTTCGTTCTTTCTCTTTTCCTCATCTCCATCCATCTCCCGATACATCCAACAATTTCCTCGCACTGGATATCCCCCCAACATTCGCTCTTCTCATAACACCCAGAACCCTCACGCAGCCACCAGCTGGCTGACATAGTTCAATCCTTGTCCGATTCGTTCTCCGCTTTCATTCGCTCCCCGTATTCTCCGGCTGAAGTCAGCCGCTGAGGTCCTGACAATACCCTGGCGCACAGGACGTCCCAGCAACAGGCAGCGGCGTCACATCAGGCCCACGAATCGGCTGCCCCCCCCCCCCCACCACCTCTACGGCCTCTCCACGAACATCGCCAACGACCATCCCGTCCACGTCCACGTCCACCACCACCACCACTCACGACCCCCTCGCCCCCGGACACGACTCTCATCCTCATCCTCATCCTCCCCTCCTCACGCCCACACATCAACACACACATCCCCCCCGTCCTCGACGCGTCCTAGATCATCCCCGGCTCGTGCGGCGGCGGCGGCACCACCAACGACAACGACAAGCAACACACTGCCAGCGACTACCCCCCCTCTCCCGTCCAGCGGTCATCCCCCTGTCGGCCCATCGCGCTCCAAAGGAACCCCCATCTGGTAGGTGGCAAACTCGCGCGCCGCACCCTGCAATGCTCACCCCTTGTCTCTTTCTCTCCGTCGTCCTCTCTCTCTCTCTCTCCATCGTCCTCGCTCTCTCTCTCCATCGACTCGCTCCCCCCCTCATTCTCCCATCCGGCCTCACCATCTCCTACTCCCGGCCGTTAATCTCAAACCGCAGACTCAGACAGAAACCCCACTCTGCTGCAGACTATCCTCCCTCCCCGCGCTGCCTTCTTGTCGTCATCCCATCCCGCCACCACCGCATTCCTGCAATCGCGCGCACCCCCCTCCCGCAGGTAGCATCCAGCAGCGTGCCCACCATTCTTTTCCTCTCCACGACCCTCCTCTTATGACCGAAACGATGTACGCCCCTTACCACTACGCCGCTTTTCACGACCCGTCAGCCGTCGGCTCTGGCGCACCCCCGCCACCTCCCCCCCAGCCCCAGTCGTATCTTCCGCACCTCCACTACCCCCCGCATCCCGCAGACATGAACGACCCAAACGCAATCCACCAGCACCAGCAGCATCAGCACCCCCACCCCCACCCCCACCCCCACCATCACGGACTCACCGCAGCCCCCCGTCTCCCGGCCCTCCAGGTCACCCACCCCCCGCCCTCCAAGCTCCGCTCCCGTCGCGAGCTCGCGTCAGACTCGCCGTCCCGCTCCGCCGCCCCGCCCCTCATCACGGCCAACATGACCCCCGAGGAGGAGGCCGCCGCCCGCGAGGAGGCCCGCAAGGCGAGGAAGCGCGAGATGGGCCGCGAGCGACAGCGCAGGAAGCGTCTTAGGGACAAGGCAAAGCGCGAGGTACGTCAACCCCGACTGTTGCTTTATGCGTTTGTTGCTGACACACAGGCCGAGAAGGCGCGGGAACGTCTGGAAGCCACCGGGCACATGTCCGAACCCGGCATGCACCCGTCGGCGCTCCAGATCCCCTTTGGCAGGCATGCCAACACGTCGCGCGCGAGTCTGTCCTCGCTGTCGGTCGGATCCTACGACAGCGTGCCCTCGTCCGCGTCCACGAGCTACTCGACCCTCCCCCCCATGAGCATGACCATTTCCCCAACAAACTCGTTTGCAATGTCCGCTTCGTCGACCTCGTACTCGGACGCATCCTCCCCGTCCCAGTCCTTTTCCCCCACCCTCTCGGCATCCAACAGCCTCTCGGGCTTTGCATCAGACTCGTCGTGGAACGAGCACGCAGCAGTCTTTGGCAACCTCACCCTCTCGGGCGACCAGGACGCCACCGTCCGCGCACCAAAGGCCCCCCGCAACTCTGGCGCCCACCTCAACAACATTACCGGCACCCGCCGCACCCCCGAGGGCGACTATTCCCACTTTGGCGGCCCCCCCAAGCGTCGCAAGTCGGACTTTGACGACGAGCACCAAGTCGGCCTTGGCGTCATGGACTGGCAGTCCCGCCCAGGCGGCGGCGGCGGCGGCCAAAAGTCGCGCCGTCCAGTCTCGGTCCCTGATGGCATTGTCCTCGAGTCTGTTCACGGTCCTTCGCGCTCCCCCTCGCCGCCTCCGCACCTTGCGACCGACATGTCGCGGCCTGATTACCGCGGAGGAGGAGGCCCCTACTCGGCGGCATCCCCTGAGGGTGTCTACTTTGCAAACTCTGTCGTGCAGGGTCTCCACGAGACACAATGGGGTGGGATGCTTCACACCAAGCTGGGCATTCAGCAGGGTGACCTCGACCGCATGAGCCCTGACTTTGCCGGTGTTTATGAACGATGGCGGGTCGAGAACAACATGACACAGTACTTTCTCGACCCCGACACTCGAGCCCAGGTAATGTCGTCATCATCTGCCCAGTCCCCCACCTCGCCCCGTGCCAGTGCCTTTGTCGCCCCCAACGCGCCGCGCCGCGAAGGAGGCGAGCGTCCCACCTCGTCCACGTCCGAGAGCTCCATGGCCCCTAGCGGCACAATGCACCTCGGACAGGCACACCCCCCGGCGACTCCGCAGTCAAAGGCAGGCTCGTCCACCGCAACCTCTCCCGTCAACCCGGCTCTCCAGACACCGGCCGGCCACAGCCAGCCAATGTTCCCTCCCCCCCAAGAGTACAACCAGCAATGGTCCTCGGCGCCCCAGCCCTCGCGCCCGTATGACCCCGAGTGGCAGCGCGGCAACTTTGCCCACACCCTCTCGAGCCCCATGACCGGCGACCCCAAGGACCCCTCGTTCAACATCCCGCCCCCGCCGCCCCACGGACCGCCTCACCCCCACATGAGCGTACAGACCGGCTATGTCAACACGGCCGACTTCCACACCCCCGCGTCTGGCGGCGGCCCCCGCAACGCCGCGCCGCCCTTTACCCCCGCGACCCCCGTGCGCCCCAACATGTCCGGCCCCGCCAGCGGCGTGCCTCTGTTCTACAACCCGCAGTTCCACCAGCCGCTCGGCACCCCCGCCCAGGGCTCCCCGTCGCTCCCCAAGGACGGTGACATGTTCCTCGCCCAACAGCAGCAGCCGCCCCAGCAGCCATGAGCCATTTCTGTGCCACGGATTCTGCGACGCAACCCGCCCGGGCAGTGCCGGCCACTGCCCCCGACCCGAGACCCATTCCAAGTACTTTTCGTTGCTTCTGACACGACACACACCCACACGACGCGAGCAGCCCATTGAACTGAACGATGACGGAGATGAGTTTCATGAGACCGACCCCACACGGTGCACCACAATACACGGCACCCCACGACCGAGAATCCCGACCTAATATCCTCAACCCCGTTTTATCCTTTTGCTATCTTGTTTTTATCCGCCACCGACTAATGACCCAGCCTATGGACAACCTCCGGTGCGCACGATCTCTTGCCTGCTGCCGGGCCTGCTCTCTCCCGAGGGCTGGTTTCCAGCAGCCTCGACCCAGTAACGAATAACGACCACCCCTAACGACTTGCCCACCAAATCCCCCTTTCTTGACGAAATGAATTATACGCACCCGCCGTCCACGCCGCTCGCGCCGGACGCCGCCAGAGACCTACTGCTGCCGCACCGCGCAGAGTCCACCACAACACCACGCCCGCATGTTGCACGTGCGGGCAGCGCACCGCGCCGCCAGCTCCCCAGCCGGCCGGCCAGCACGCAAGCATCACGCACAGCACGCCTCGGCGCACAGCGCCAGCCAGCGGCACGGACGGAGCCGGGCCGCGGCGGCGCACAGCAGCGAGGAGAGTCTGTGCCAGTAGCAATCTCGATGCATCCATTTTATCTACAGGCCGTGGGGCCGTCGCGCGTCGGTTTTCTTATCTTGATTGCGTGTCTGCGCATTCTACGTGACTCGTCACAGCAGCGACCGTTAAGCATGTGCGCAGGGAAGCATATGCCGCCGCGCGCCGACACGAGCCGACACGAGCAGCGCTACGTAAGAAGGACCAAGTAACAGGTGACAGGTAACAGCCAATAATGGACAGAAGGCGCGGGAAGCTCGCGGCGCGCCACGCCGGCACGCGGAACTCGGAACCAGAACCAGAACCAGAACCAACGAACAGATGGCTGCTGGATGGACATTACATCGGGGTGCGGGGGGCAGTGACGGGCGCGTGACGGTGGTGACGCGCGCGGCGGGCGCGGTGACGGCAAGTGACGCTGGGCTGGTGTGGGAGGGCGAGGCGCAAGGGGAGGGGCGGGGCGCGGGGCGCGGGGCGCAGACGCTGTCAAGGACAAGTGGACGCCGAGTGCGCGAGTAAGCGAGGAGCGCGCGACGGTCAGCGGCGCCTGCTGCCGCTGCAGCGGGAGCACTGCGCAGTCGTCGCTGGCGCAGTGTCGGCGCTGGTGCAGTGTCGTCGCCGGTGCGTGGATCGGAACGGACACTCCGCGCGCCACGCCCTGTCGGCGTCTGCGTCCCCTGAGCGAGCCTGCAGCACGTACATGCGTGCAGCGCTCAGCTCAGAGATTCCAGCGGGATCGGCGCGGCGCCGCCAGACTGCCGGCTGCGAGCATGCGGCCGCGCGCCGCTGTCGCTACGGGCCAAGACCGATGCGGGGTGCCGTGGATGGGAGAGCACAGGGTGCGCGAGGGAGGGTAGAGGGTAGAGGAGAGGGTATGCGGACTGGGCGCGGCGTGGCCGCGTGGCTGCGCTGGTGCTGCTGACCAGCCAGGGCTGACCTGGGCTGGAGGGGGTGGCGGGCAGCGGGCAGCGGGCGGCGGGCAGCGGGCGGCGAGCGTCCCTCCTACCTGTCGCATGTCACATGTCGCATACCGACAGGGCACGCAACCGGACGGGCCGGGGAAGCGGCGTGCTGGTACCGACGAACAAGGACAGGGCAGAGGAAACGGACGCGCGTATGGAGGACACGACAAAGCAGTCGCGACAGGAGCGGTGGGCGAGATGAGGGAATGAGGGACGTGCGATCGGCGGGGAAGGCGTGCGCGCGCGTGCGTGTGTGTGTGTGTGTGTGTGTGTGTGTGTGTGTGTGTGTGTGTGTGTGTGTGTGTGTGTGTGTGYGTGTGTGTGTGTGTGYGYGKGCYGYSKGWGCWSTGCYRYGYGMTGGAAAAATGGGCACAGAGAGAGAGGAGAGAGAGAGAGGAGAGAGAGAGAGAGAGGAGACACGTCTCTGTAGCTGCAGCTGGAGCAGCAGCACGCGTCCGAAAATGGGCCATTGACCCAGGAAGCTCTAGACACTTTTGTGCGCTGCACATGCACATGCACATGCCACCATTGACAAGAGACCCTAGGCTGTATATGCATGCACCCCGTTGGGCTGACCATGGTGCTGCTGCTATATGCATATGGGGCTGGCTGGAATCAATTGCACCACCCAGTTGTGCAACAGAACGCGAGGGAGCACACAAAGGGCGGGGACCAAAAGGAGGAGGGAGGGGTTAGTACCTTTGGGTTGTGTGCACATCCTGATGCTACTCTCTCTCTCTCTCTCTCGTCCGCCGTCACGGTCACCGCGCCCAATCTCTTTCTCTCTTTCCCTTCTGTCTCTCTCTCTCTCTCCATCCTTGTCCATCTCTTTCTCACCTCCCCTGTCATCATCTCCGACCCTCTCCTCACCATCCGACCCCGCACGCCCGCTCACGACACGCCTACACTCCTTGACCCCACCTCTGCCGATCATTTCTCTCCGTTGTCTCATCTCGCCGACACTCACCACGCCGCCCTCCTGCACCACACCTCCTCCCGCCCCTCTCCCATTCAGTCTCCCGACGCCATCACTCCTTGGCCCCGCACATCACACTCCCATCGCACACACACACTCTTACGACCACTCACTCGCCGTTCATCTCGTCTCGATCCAACTCACCTAGCCCCGCTAGTCTGCTAGTTCCACGCTCGACCCCTCGCCTCCCACTCCCTCCTCCCTCCCCCGCATGGCAGCGTGATGGGCTTTACCGATGCCGTGCGGCCGTCCCCTCTCCACTCCCCCTCCCCCTCACCCTCACCCTCCCTCGCCCCCGTCTCCGCCCGCTCAATGTCGCACGCCTCCTCGGTGCCGTCATCCCCGACGCGCACAACGCGCCCTCTCATCACAGCACCCACCAACAACATGTCCGTCCCCTCTACCCCGACAAAGAAAGAGAACCGCAGACGCTCCTGGTTCGGCCTCGTGACGCCCACGCGCAAGGAAAAGGACCGCTCCGTATCCGCATCGGCCGCATTGCCCGTTCCGGCTGGACGCGAAATCGGCACCGACGACACCAACTATATCGAGGAGCTCGACGTCACCCCCCAGCGCCGTTCCACAGACCAAGTCCGCGCACGCAGCACCACGTGGGACATGCAGGGTGACTCGGACACGGACATTGACCTCAGCGACTGGGAGATCACCGGCACGATCCGGCGGCGGCGAACACTCAATACGAGCGAACAACAACAACAACAACAACAACAAGACGCCAGTCCGATCCGCCAAAAGGACATGGCAACTCTGGCCATTCTCTCCCGCAACAATACTGCAAAGCCTGTGCGTCCATGCGTTTCTGTCTGCGCTCGGGCAGCGTGGCGTCGTCGACGTCGCTGCGGCTGCCGAGTGCCTGCGACGCCACCTCCCTCTCTCGGACTGGTCTCGTGGTTTATATACTGACACGCTCACAGCGGCCCTTGACATCACGCATCTTCTCGCGCACGGCCAACGAACAAGCCGCCAATGGTCCAACCTCGCCAGACTTGATCCCTTCCGACGCTCTATCACTCGTCGCTCTCCCTCAACGCTCCTCCTCCATCCCCGGCCAACCCATGACCAACGTCCTAGCCGCACCCGTGCTCGCTCCTCTGCCCCTGTTCATCGACAAGTCGCCGCCGACAGTGGACAAGCCCCTGCCACCACCACCCCCTCCACACGATGCAGACTTGTCGCTACGGGCAGTGTCCCTCCCCCTCTTCCCCGCACCGCCCACCACCGCCCCAGGCCCCAGAGTCATCCCCCCGCGAGTGATCCCACCCACCGACATTGTCGTCACCCCCTCCTCACCTCTTGACCGCAACCCTTTTGACATGCCCTTTTATGACCGGTCATTCTCCGCACCCCCGGCTCCGTCGCCGACAGCTCAAGTGCTCCCCGTGCCACGGTCAGAGTCCCCGACGCCCTTGAGTGCCGCGTCGTCCGCCAGCGGGATCGGCCTCGGCCTTCCAGACAACCACCCCCGCCGCACAGGACCTCCTCGGCGCCCCCTCCCCGCGGTCCAGTCCGTCTCCTCTCCCCTGCCCGCGGCACGCAGCGCGAGCCCGGTCACAAAGGTCACCTTTTCCACGCAGCAAGGATCGCACGATTATGAGGCCCGCGAGCCGACCGACAAGGTCAAGGCGCCGCGTCCCCGCAGCTTTTCGGCAATGTTCTCGCGCTCGCCGCTACTGAATCTGGACCAAACCGATGACGATTCCCCAGGGTCATCATCGTCATCGACAAAGTTCAACTGGCTCGGTGTCCGCAAGACGATCAAGCGGCGGCGATCAGAAGCAAAGCTTGCAAAGGACAAGAGCCCGCCGCAAGAGGCAGAGTCGCGGCCCAGCAACTCGTCCTCGTTCCTGCTCGTCGGCAGCGACGGTCGGGCCGAATCCTGTTCCACCAACCCAACCACAAGGCCAGTACCCCATGTTCGTGAGGCTTCCACACCGTCTTCCGTCCACTCGTTTGTCCTCCCGCCCGTCGTGCAGACACAAGAAGAGTGGTGGCCTGCGCGCCAGTGGACCAACGACTCGCCGGAACGTTCGCCCGTGACGGCACTCCCGCCGGTGCAGACCCCGAGCGACGAGAAGGAGGAGATGATGTTTGCGGATACAGATTCGAGAGAATCTCACGGCAGCAGCAGCAGGCGCTTGGCCAACTCGCGCACGTCGTCGCTGCTCTCCACCTCTGGCCACGGCCTGGGGTCTCTCCCCGAGTTGGACGTCGCACCAGTGCTCGCTTCGCTCCCCGAAGGTGGTGTCGCACCACCCGTCGCCAGTGTGGAACAGTCTGAGCCTCCGCCCGCCGCCCACGTGCCCCGTCGGGACCACAACCGCCGCCGTTCCTACTCTGACGCAGGCCGGCGATCGTTTGTTCCAATGACCGACGAGCTGCAGTCTCCCACCTCCTCGCCACGGACAAACTTTCTCGCCGCCCTCGCTGGTGACACTGTCCCCAAGAGCCCCAGGCCGCCGCGACCGACCTCTACGACGTTTGTCAAGATGCGCAACGTCTTTACCATTAATGGGCGATCACGGAGCAACAGCGCACTGCGCTTTGGGGACGAGCGCGAGGATGGCCGCGACACGCCGTTTACCCGCCCGGGGTCGGCAGCGTCGTCCTTCCTCCTGTCGCCTGCGCTCCCCCCGGTGCGCATTCGGCCAGAGGACGTCCCGCAGGTGTCTCAGTTGCAGCTACAGACTGGCGTCGACGACCGGCAGATTATTCTCGTCGAGACCCCCGAGCGGTCGCCGCGGTCGTCGTATGCTGCGTCGCTCACGTCAACGACACGCACAAGTCAGTCGACCCGTCGCTCCGCAACTGCGGACCCGTACGCTCAAGGCGCTGGCGCGCGCACCACGCGCGCTCGCGCCCAGACGGTCTCCTCGACTGGTCCCCCGCCATGGCCCTCGCTCACTGCACACAGCAACCTCTCTACCAGCGGCACGTTTGGCCCCATGGCCCCGCCCTCTCTGCACGGCACGTTTGGCGGCGTGGCCAACTCTGTGCACGGCACGTTTGGCCCCATTGCGCCGTCCCCACATGGCCAGGCCGCGTCCATCCACCAGTCGGTTCACGGCACGGGATCTACCTCGCATCTCCCGATTCCCACCCCCGTGTTCCCTACCTCTGGCTCTCCGCAGCGCCGCCCCAGCTCGATACGCCGCTTGTCTACTGGTCTCTTCCGCAGTGGCGCCGTTTCCCCCAAGCCGCACCTTGTCCGCTCCGGATCCGGCCCGCTCGGCATGCCCGACGACTTTAGCCCAGGCTCGCAGCCCCAGTCGCGCAGCCCGTCTGTTATGGGCCTCGCAGGCATCATGGCGGTCGACAAGGGCCTGGACAAGAAGGACGTCGACACAAAGGTCCGCGAGGAGGACACCCCCGAGTCGTACCTGGCGCGCGTCCAGGTCATCAGCCGGCGGCAGCTGTCGAGCATTATCGCTGAAAAGGCCGACAAGTTTCACATGGATGTTTTGCGCCTGTACATGTCGCGTTTCGACTTTCACCACACGGCGCTCGATGTCGCGCTCCGCCGCCTGCTCATGGACCTGTCTCTTCCAAAGGAGACGCAGCAGATTGATCGCGTCGTGGAGACGTTCTCGCAGCGGTATGACGCGTGCGAGCCGGGAATCTTTGGCACAAAGGACAACACGTACGTGCTCGCATTCTCAATGATGATGCTGCACACGGACGCGTTCAACCGGCACAACAAGAACAAGATGACCAAAGCGGATTACGTCCGCAACACGCGCCTCGACGGCGTGCCCGAGACTGTTCTCGAAGCCTTTTACGACAATATCACGTTTACGCCGTTTGTCTTTATTGAGGATGACAACGAAGCCTCGCTCGCCGCTGTCGGTGCCTCCACCGTGTCCAACGGCCCGGTGCGCCCCGGCAAGGTGGACGTTTACGACATGATAGCAACGGGCACAATCATGACCCTGCGCGCCAACGTCGAGTCGCTCATCTCGCCCGACAGCCCATTCTCGTGCATGGGCACGCAGCCATTCCTGGATGTCGACAAGCTGCAGGCGTCCTTTGCACAGGCGCACCCGCTCTCGTTTGTAAAGTCGCGCCCGCGCCGCAAGTCGTCGGTGACAATGCCCGGCATGCCCATGGGCCAGACGCCCGGCAAGAGCGTGCCAAAGGAGGAGATTCAGACGCTCAAGATTACAAAGGTCGGACTGATCACGCGCAAGGGTGAGTAAGTCTGCTGCAACTAAACTGACCGCAGACGACTCGCTGCTCAATGGCAAGCGCGCGAGCGGCCGCAAGTGGAAGCCGTGGAGCGTGATCCTCACCGGCTCGCAGCTGCTGTTCTTCAAGGACACGATACTGGCGCTCACGCTCGTCGAGCAGATCCGCAACACGACGAAACAGGATGCCGAGCTCCCACGCATGACCGGCTTCCAGCCCGACGAGGTGCTTTCTGTCAAGGACTGCGTCGCGGTGTGGGACCGCGAGTACACGGAGATGCCGACGACATTCCGCTTCATCATGCCGCAAGGCCGCCAGTTCCTGATGCAGGCGCTCGACGAGGGCGAGATGAACGAGTGGCTGACGTTGATAAACTATGCCGCGACGTTCAAGTCGGCGGGGATCCGCATGCGCGCGCAGCAGATCGAGTCGGGCGAGGCGATGCTGGCCGGCACGGCCGCTGCCGAGTCGCACCGCAAAGACCTCGCGTCTGGGAACGGCACGCCGATCTCCGACTACACCCCGCCGCCAGTTTCGCGCGCCATCATCTTTGCCGAGCCCAACACGGACACCGAGTCTACCCCGGCCGGGCGCCCCAAGCTCCGCCGCGTGGGATCGCTCCGCTCCACGCCTACGCCCATGGTCGACATTGCCGGCGCAAACGACGTGGTCGTCGGCGGCGGCGAGCAGATTGAGGCAGTTATTGGCTCTGTCAAGGCCGAGCTCGCTGCTGGCCGCGGCGCCGCGGTGCGCCCACCGTCCATGGCGCCGCCGAGCCAGAGCATGTCGCCCGTGCACAAGTCGCTCCGCAGCGATGCGATCCAGGAGCGCGTCAAGCAGCTGCGCGAGGCTGCCGAGGTGATTGAGAAGCGTCTGGCGGGCAACTTGCGTCTGGGCCGCAACCTCGCGCTGCTCACGCCGTTCCAAAAGGTGACGCGCGACAAGATTGAAGCCGCCGTGCCCGACCTCGCCGCCGCGATCCGCACCGACCGCATCGACCTCGCCAAGCTGCATCTCTGGATCACGATGCTGCTCAAGGACCAGGAGCGCGAGGAGCGCGAGTGGGCGCGCGTGCGGCACGTCGCGCTGCAGGCGGCGGCAAAGTCGCTCCGCAACGGCCTGAGCGTCATGGACCGCCGAGCGACGCTCGCGCACCCGATCGAGGTCCCCAGGCTGAGCCTCCCGGACACGGACAATCCGTGGACGGACCCGCAGTCGCCGACGCTCCTGAGCCCCGAGCCCGTGTCCCCGGGCCTCAAGTCGCCGCAGCAGCCGCAGCCGCCGCGCGTGTCCCGCGGCGAGAGCTCGGGCTCGTCCGAGCTCCCGACCACCACGCCCCCGTCGCGCATGAGCGCCATGAGCGGCCACAGCGGCGTGAGCTCCGTGTCCGCCATCTCCGCGTCGGGCACGTCCGACGAGCCCGCGCACAACTCGCAGCGCAACTCGTCCGCCTCGGGCTCGTCAGACTACGAGCTCGCGAGCGAGTACCTGTCCGCCTGCTCGGTGCTGTCCCTGCACGAGCAGCTCGAGCGGCACCTGAGCCTCTCGTCCGACCTGTCCGCCGACCTGACCCTCGGCGTCGGTATCCCGTCACTAAACTCGTCGATCGGCAACTCTAAATCCGGCTCCCCGTCGCCCGCGGCCCCGTGCCCCGCCACGGGTACCGCGACCGGCACCGGCACCGGCACGGCTTCGGCCAATGGGAGCGCCAACACGCCGCAAACGCCGACGAGGGCCAACGGCT
>PQXP01000395.1:0-23942 GCA_002973495.1 Apiotrichum akiyoshidainum | reverse complement strand
CCCACCCCACCCTGCCCCCACCGTGAGCCTCTGCCGCTCCGCCCACCTGCGTTCCTGCCCTTACTCAGGGACCAATGCGGTAAAGTTTACGCTCGGTGCTGACCCTTTCACCCGAACTACAGCAGCAGGCAGCGAGGGGGGGGGGGGCAAGTGAGCTGCGCTGCGCTCGCGCGGTTCAAGACGAGGTAATTGGGTCGAGGCAAAAGTCGGCGCGTAAACGCGTGAACCCGCCCGCGACGTCCCTTTTACTCCTCCCACCATTCACGCCCGCAGGAAATATGGGAAGCGGGGCCTTTGACTGTCCCCGCAATGACTGCCCAAATTTCCTCCGTCGCCAGGTCCCAGGATCCCAGGACCTGATGCCCAACTCCAGAGTATCCAAGTTCTCTCCTTCCACCCGGCCGCTGATTAGGACAATCTCCCACAACACACTCACCTTCACAACCGGGTTCCGTCCAGGTGCGAGGCGGCACAGATGAATGATGCCGATATGCAGTCAGGGCTCTCACTGCATGAAGGCCAGGTTAACCGTTTTCCCGTCAAGCCGCCTGTCGGACACTGAGCTATGGGACAGTGTGGTGGCACTTCGGGGAGAGGCCTGGGTGATTTACAGTCGTCGATGATGTGATGACCAGTGGATAAGGCACGCAACTTCAGAGATAGGTAAACAACACGGGCTGGGATGGGATTGTGGAGCGGACTAACGCCTCCTCCTGCCTATCTGGGTTTGAAATGCGAGTAAACGATGGCTGCAATCGACGATATCTTGGTAGTTTCTGGGTGTGAGTTGACAGCTCCCCTTCTAGAATCGAGTCACAATGTCCTGCCATGCATGGGAGCACTCGGACAACACACACTGTCAACAAAGGGGTCCGTGCCTTGTTAACATTACGCGGTGCTTTTCTCTGCCTGTTCACATGGAGACAGGCACTGGTGGGCAGTTTGTCACCTGATTTGACAAGAGCCTTGCAAGCACCACTGTCGACTCTAACAGGATAACGTCACACCCCAAAAACCTCATGCGAACAGAACAGCTCGCTCTCGGGCCATGAAGCTGCCCGTCTGCGGATCTGTACCATGCCAACAATGGGAATGGGGTCTCTGCAGTGTGGGTCGAGGAAGCGAGCAGAAAGGCGGCATGTGGCCAGCATCAGGTGGACACGCGAAGCGGTTGGGACATGCACCGAAAGAGTTCGGTTTGGCCAAAAGCCGTTCAACGACGGCGAGTAAATACTTGCTGTCGGCGACAGCAGGCCGGCAACCACCAAAGTGCACACGGCCGAAAGGGTCTGCACTCGACCACGCGCTCGTACGACATGCAGGTGGGAGGAGCCACAATGGAGCACGCACTCACGTTGGTTGGCAGCAGAGGTGGTGTTTGCAACCCCAGTTCTCTGCTTTGTCACACGTGTAAGCGCAAGCTGTAGTACAACCTTACACACTGTTGCACTCACAGGTCGGATGCAACTTAAGACGCACTGAACTCCCCTGCGTCCTCTGTTCAAGGCTATTGCGTCAATCATGGCAACAAAGGACACCGCGTTCGAAACAGGAACAGGATGAGAACAATGCGAGACATGACCGCGACCAACGTGGAAGCTCGTCTTTGGAGGTCTCCACACACACAGTCTGAGCGAGCCAGAAGCCGTGCCACAATGCAGCAACAGACATCCACCAGGTCGCACCTCCTGAGAGTGAGAGCCCATACAAGTAACGACACTTTTGGAGATCTCGACTTTCAATAGAGTTCTTGATGGACCATGAGGGGAACCAGGACCACTGATTCCAGCTCTGGAGTAAAGCCCTCTTACGACTCTGGTGCGAAACGGGACAAGTTATACTCAAGGGGAAGGGGAATAGTGCACTCCAGAGGGATGCAGACTAAACCACTTACACGGGGACTGGAACCGTCGGAGTCGATCTTCAATCAATCGCAGGCTTTCCCCCCGAGAGAGTGCTGCGGGGAGGTCAGCACTGCCCATGGCTTTCCGGAAGATCTTGGGCAGCGGACTCTCGTGTCCTGGAGATGAACGGCGGGTGGAGCGGGAGCCGGCCCCAGTAACGCTCGTCTCCAATGTGCGTTGGTGCGGATCAATCGGCGGTGGAGGCACATGCGGTCTGTCACCCGGGAGTCCCACGCTCCGACAGTCCACTTTCAGGCTCCCCATCGCCGAGGGCTCTGGCCCACCACAAAGTGCAGGCTAAGCAACCTCTGTGCCTTCCAGCACACTGGAATTATGTCTCGCTTTAGAGTTGGCGGAGCTGGCGGAGCCAAAGGTGGCACGTCAGGGAAGGAACCACCAATCTGTGATTCTGTAATAAATGCTAAATGTTGTCTGCGAGGAGGCAGAACCTTGGTGCTGAGTTCCAGAAGGCGAACGTCGGAGGTTGACAAAGAATGACGTCTCATGACGGTGGCATGCTGACAACTTACATGGTTCAACTGCAAACGCTAGGACGATCGCTCGCACGATCGCTCGCAAATTGTTGTAGTATGCACAGGTGGGAAATGCCGTTCTGCTACCTGGTGTTGAGGGAGTCGCGTCTCGATGATCGTTGGTGTCTTAGTCACGTGAGTGGTTTTCACGAGCCGCAATGCCACGCGTGCGTGGGCGTGATGATGTTGGTGAGAAACAAACCGACAGAAGCAGACACCGACAGTGCGTACGTCTAGGGCAGGCTTGCCTTCGATACCGTGTTGAATGTCTGTTTCGAGGCACAGTGCCGTCGTCAGCTGCTAGGGGAAATAAAGCCGTTCTTGTGCTTCCGAGCAGGGTCAACGACTCGGGGGTACAGGTGTAAGAGAACTCGAATAAGGTTGATGTTCGAGCTGCTGTCGTGGGTGGTGGTGGCGATACGGTTTGTTGGTAAAGGGGTGTGGCAGAACACACACGGAGTAGAGAGGGATAGATGTTAGAGTGAGGAGCACACGTTGCCGGTCCCCTAGCGTTTATGAGCTTGTCGAGTGTATCACGATGATGGATGTTCGGAGGCTGATATCGCCGTTCTGGTCTGTTCTTGTATCCGAGCCTTGCTTGATCCTGGCACTTCTGTTTTTCGGTTTCCATTTGTTTTGTGCATAACCCCCCAACGGTTCTTGCTAGTCCCGTCTCGTCCATGATCGTGCAAGTAGGGCAAGCCTGCAGCCGTCGAATGTAGCTAGACGTTCATTGCATTTGTGTGAAGGGAAGGTATACTCGGCAGTCTGGCCACGCCAGCAGCACCGACGAGGCTAGGCCCTCCCACACGCCCCTTGGCGTCCCCGCTGGAGCGATCTAAGCGCGGGGGTACATTGTCGGGATGCTGTTAACTCTACAGATCGATAACACATGCACGCAGTTGGAAGAGGCAAGGCAGCGCATTCATTCAAGGGCCTACCCTAGAAAGAACCCAGGCAGGCGCAACGTGTTGCCAGACCCAGAATGTCACCTGCAAGCCACCACATGCGCTGCCCTGTCCCGACTCCAGTCCACTGTGGTGTGTCGCTCCATGGTGGCTGTTACCGACACCAGTACACAGTGGGTAACTAGGGAGCTCATTCGCCGATATGTAGGAACAATTCCAACCACTCGGGCCTCCCAACCGGGGGCATGTGGGCAGAACGGTGGCTCATCCGCCCCGGGGGAGGCTGAGACATGTCGTCACCTGCTTGAGAGAAACCTCAGGTTAGAGACAGGTATTGCTTCCAACTGTACGGATCGTTAATGTGGCGAAGGGTGTTGGCTCTCACCTGTGGGGTAGCCGATCGATCAATTGCGCCACTGACATTGCGGACAGCTCGCCAGGGTATCATTATGCGACACATCATCAACTAGTCTGGGCAATATTCCATTTAACAGGCTGCTTCAGAGTCCAACAACTACGCACCTACCTCACAGCGTTCCCCTCATACGACAGTGTTCCTCTCATACGAGCAGCTGTCACGAGGTTAGCGCCAGTCTAGCCATTCTATAAGGAGACAATCAATGAACCACTGATGAGCTGACGCCGACCAGAAACTGCTCGTTTCGTTTGGCAGCGGACGTAGACGGAGAAGTAGCACCAGAGAACCCCTGAGGCATGTCCTTCGTCCTAGATCCCGTCCGTCCACTTTGTCCAGCTGGCGGGTTGGACACGTCTCCCTGGTATCTGTGGCAGAGCCAGCTTCGAGACCGCATCCTCAGCTCGCCGTTGCTGTGTATATTTTGTCCTCGTGAATGACTCGTAGGTGGTGCTGGCGCTTCCAACGCCACTAGATCTTGCCTGAGACGGCTGACTTTCAATCGGGGCCAGTCGACCACACCTCCCTGAATCCCCTGTCTCGTCTGGGGTCGGTCAGATCTCTTAGATCCTTAGGATGCTGAAATGGAACTGCTCCTGCATTCTTACACCCCATCGAGAAGTCTGGATCGGCATTTAAGGCTGCTGTGGTCGGGCCTGACTAGGCGAGAGGCTGGGGGACAGCACGTTGCGGGACAGCGGTTGGCCATCTCGCTCGATTGGCGGAAATGTCTTGCGCTGGGGAACCTGTGGCCAATCGTCGCACCGGCCTGCGCAGACAATCTTTCCCTCGACCAATGTTAGTCTCCTTCCAGGTAACACTGAGGGGCTTATGTCTCGTGACGGAACCAGTAAGTCTTTACCCTCGCGTGGCGGTATCCAGTACATACATTTCCCTTGAGCCTCGACAATGACAGAACAAGTGGATCATGTGACTCCATCCTCAGTATCCTGAGGACACGACAGTAATCTAGGTCACTGGCTGTTAGCTCGAGGTCCGGTATACATAAGCGATGCCAGTAGCCCCTCGGGCTGGCATCACGCCACCAATATACTACGGTGCCGGTTCGGGGCTTTTCGATCCCCGGGCCAGTTTGGCTGCAGCTACCTTTGCTTCCTTCTTGGCCTTGAGCTTGTCCCACTAGTCACGGTCAGCACGGCATCCCCACTGAAGCCTTGTCCTCGCTCACCTTGTCCTTGAACTTGTCAAGCTGCTGCAGCTGGGGGCGTCAGTCATTGTTACGATAACCGCCGCAGGGCAGTTGCGTCTCCGCGGAAGGCCGGCACAGGAACGCAACTTACGAGTTTGCCATTCTCGGTCTTGAGGTTGCGGACCTCTTCTTCTAACTCGCCGACTCGTTTCCTCAGAGCTGCAAATAGTCAGCCAAGATACTCTCGCACGTGCTTACCTGCGGTCGGAGCCGCCGGCAGCTGGCCAGGCCCGAGTAAAGCGGTGGATGCGAGCAGCTGAGACCGGATCACCTCCTGATCATGCCGCACCTTCTGAGCCTGAGAATCAGTGGCGGTCATGGGTGTGGTATATGCCCACCTCTCGCTGAACCCCAGTGACAACGGATCGCACGAGTTTGTCGCGCTCCTCTGCTCGCTCTGTGAGGGCTCGATTCGCCATCTCTACCTGGTGTGTGTGCTTTGCGAGCGCATCGAGCGATGCCCGGAGTGACTCGTTTTCCAGCATAAGTTCTTCGTTGGTCTTGGCAGACGGGGATACATTGCGCGCTGGAGCCAGGTCGGTACGGTCGCTTCTGCGAGGGACGACATAGAACGATTCGGACGGTGAAGGGCTGCGCTCCGCTGCCATGTTAGATATTCCTTCGAAATTCACTCAAAAATCAAGAAAAAAATTCCCAAAGGCCACACTCACTCCTGCTCTTCCTTGTCCTGCTCTTTGTCCCGGTATTGCCAGAGTTCGACGGTATCGCAGCCAGAACCTCCACTGGAGCGGAGGTGATGGCCCGCGGCATGCTGATATCATCCAGCATGTTCTCCAACATCCCCCAGAAACGCGAAAAGGGGTCATGAGTGTCTGGACCGCCGCCAGGAAGTAGAAAGCTCTCGTCTGGTGGCTCGGAGCTAGAGCTGCTCGAGTACAATTCTCGTGGGCTGCTCGGGTTGCCACCAAAGGGTGCAAAAGGTGGAGGTGGCGGAGCGGAATCGACGGGACGCAGGGAGAAGGGAGGAATGCATGGCGGCGACGTGGCGTGCACTGTAACCAGTGTGAGCATTCAGCAAGCTTCCATTCTCCGTGGAGAACAAAAAGGCGTTCTGGGAGGTGACGTACCGAGTCCGGGGCGGTTAAAAGACCCGCCACTGCCTGAGCTCAGGCCCACTGTTGCTGCGCCGGACGCGCGGCGAGCGCCGAGTGTTGGGGTGCGGGTTCCACTGTTCGAACGGGAAGGCCCTGCAACGGAAAACGGGGACGTGGGATTGGTAGGAGAGGCTGAGAATGAAGATCGAGGCGATACTGGAGACGAGGGAGCTGAGGCGAGCCCGGCAATGCGTCGCTCCATGTCTCGAGCAAGCTTCCGGTGCTGGAGAAGCAGCATCCTCAGCGTCTGTCGTGTCTGGGAATGTTAGAATCGCCCAGTAGTCACCCAAAAAGAACCCAACGAGACATACCGCATCATCTGCAGTGGTGCTTGCGGACTCGAAGAGGTCTGCGGCCTCGTTGTAGGCGTCGCGAGCCTTGCGGAGTGTAGCGACGTCAGCGTCGGCTGGACGGGAGAGCGAGTTGCCTTGGGCAGAGAGGTGGTGTGCCTGCGAGAGAGAATCAGCGGGGGAGTGCAATGAACACAGTGAACGTACTCGCTGGAGCTTGTTGTCGTCGCTACTCATGGTGGCGAGAAGAGGTGGGTGATGAAACCAACTGATGACGGAATCACTAGGAACTCGACCATGATGTGATGGTGGTGGCCAGGTCCTAATGCGGGGTAAAGAGCTTACCCCACACAGTCACGTGATTCCCATCACCCATCGCATCTTACCTCTGGCCTCTGAGCGCGTCTTCCATTGTCCCCTCACGTCCTCGTCCTCCTCCACAACACGCTGTCCGTAACGCCCAACTCTTCGTCATTCACTTCATCACCCACTCAATCTATGGTCTTGTTGAGTTCAATTCTCTCACTGCCCCCGCCTCTCGCGGTGGGCATCTCCCCCCTCCAGGCCAACGGCCTCGCCCTCGGCTTTAGCGGCATGTACGTAGGCTCGCTCTATCTTGCTCAGCGCTTCTTTGGCGAGCAGCAGAAGGACGATGCTCCCATGGAGTATCCGCCTCCCGGCCACCGCGACCATCGTGGCACTATGAGGCTCCGCATGAAGGCCGTTTCCACCGCAACCCGCCTCTGTCTCACAACGGTCCTCCTCCTCGTCAAGAAGCTCGGCAACTATCCATTCAAGGAAGCTGTGAGTAGCGCCTGCGCTAAGGAAGGACTCTGACACCCCTCAAGATCAAGGCTGCGTCTCGTCTTCTAGGTTTCTCCACCACTGCATTCAAGAAGCCAGTCGCATACCTCCTCGTCCCCATCCTCTTCCTCGGTCCCCTCTACGGCTACTACCTCGACGGCGAGCTGCCTGGACAAAAGAACTACAAGTGGCAGTGGGACCTGCCCCAGTGGCGCAACTATGTTATTGTGCGTACAGAAGCAGTTGGTAACTGACACAGCAGGGTCCTTTGACGGAAGAACTTGTCTTCCGCTCCGCCGTCATCGCCGTGTCCGTTCTTGGCGGTCTGTCATGGAAGCAGATCGTCTTCGGCACGCCTCTCTGGTTCGGTCTTGGTGAGTCTGACCCTCACCTCACTTCTGACAGCAGCCCATGTTCACCATGCCTACCAGTCGTACCGCCAGCAGGGCTGCACACCTCGTGCTGCCAAGATGGCCACCCTCTCTGCTGGTGAGCCACCAAATCTGCTGGCTCTGCTAACAACAGTCCTTCAGCTTAGCTACACTACGCTGTTCGGCTGGATCGCAGCGTATCTGTACATTCGCACTGGTATGCCTTGGGTAGCTAGCTTCCACTCACACGCCAGGCTCAGTCGTCCCCTCCCTCGTTGCACACACCTTCTGCAATACCATGGGCCTTCCGATGCTCGGCCACAGTCTCGCCGACCACCCCAACAGGAAGATTCGTGAGTTGCAGGTCGACGTCTCTGTTGTTGACAACCGCAGCCATCTGGGGCGCCTACCTCGCTGGTATTGCGGGCTTTGTGCGTCTCTTGCGCGAGCTGTAAAGCTTTCGCTTGTGTCGCTCAGCCGCTCGTGCTGCGTATCTGCAATTGCGTGGTTGCTGTTGTCCGGCGGCCCCAACATGACGGATGTTGATCATCGCTGTCTTCGTACCACCATTCACTGTTTCTCTTTAGTCGAGTTCATGTCATTAGTGATCACTGCACAATTCTGCTGCAGCTTAGTGCCAGTGCCCAGTTCCAGTGCTCCTGCTTCCTGCCATCCTCGCTACAGTCACAACGCAGCCGTATAGCTCGTGCATCGTACACCCATGTATCCCCAACTCTGCGCGAATGAAGCGCTTAGACGACGGTACCGGCGTTCGAGGCGATACGGGGCCAGAGGTCGGCGCACTCCTTGGCGACGCTGCAGGGTTAGTATCATTGTTCCAGTGACCGCAGCAACAGATCTACTCACGGGCCGTTGATGGCGGAACCCTTCATCTCGCCCTTGGCGTTGACGATGACACCGGCGTTGTCCTCGAAGTAGAGGAAGACACCGTCCCTACGGCGCCAGGGCTTGCGCTGACGGCAGATGACGGCGGGCATGACCTTCTTGCGGAGCTCGGGCTTACCCTTCTTGACCGAGGCCATAACCATGTCACCGGCGGCGGCGGCGGGGAGACGGTTAAGACGAGCACCGAAGCCAACGACGGCAATGACGTAGAGGTCTGCAGCGTTAGTGACAAGAAGTTTTGATCCAATTTGGGTCGCTGGGCGATCTGGGCGATCCGAGGGGTGGTGTCGCGCACTCGTGCAAATTGTGCGTGTCCCAGCGTCCCAGCGGATTGCCTTTCCTCGCTCCAGCCTTCAATACGCACTCTTGGCACCCGAGTTGTCAGCGCAGTTCATGACGGCGCCGACGGGGAGACCGAGGGACATCCTGAACTTGGTACCGGTGGCGGCGTCTGCAATGTTAGCGATGTCGTCCACAGTAGTATGTCGCCCGGCACTGTTGGCGTCGTCGGTCGGTCGTCCGTGTCGTCTCTCTCTCTGCGGGCAAAAGTCTTTCCCGTTGCTGGGGCGACTGGACGCTCATAGATTTTGGAGTATATTTTCTCCCTCCAGACGCACACGTCCCGTTGGACGATGGTCCTGTCTTCTATGCCGTCCAGTCACAGTCCCCAGCTTTCCTTGCTCGCGATCAAACGTCCTCCCCACGACATCCTCGGTGGTGTCGCGTGTGCGGTTTCTATCGGCGCTTTTGTTCGACGAGCATTCGGGTGTCCATTATTTCGTTTCGCAGGAGAGAGAGAGACGGGCCGACGACGACGACGCAGTGCCGGGGATTTCCAGGTAGGCTCACTCTTGCTCATCGTGGTGTTTTTTGGTGGGTGGGTTGATGGTCGAGGAGGACAAGTGGTTGAGCGTCGACCAACAAACTTGGACACCGCCAGCGAGCAAGCCAGAGCCAGCACCCCTCCCCTCCCTCCGTCCAGTCTGCCCCCCAGCCAGCCTCTTTGGTGGCCCTGCAAATTGGTAGCAGAGTTTCTATCCACTCGGGAAAATGCCGAAACGCCGAAAATGAATGTGGCACAAACTAAACTCTCCACTTCTGCACGTGTAAATCGCGTGTGTTTTTATGATTCAGCTTCCGTTCTGAAACCCGAACGACCGTGGGAACATTCATTCAACCCGTGCGTCACTGTGAATCCTGCACTGGTGCTCTTCCTCTTCTTCATCTTCTCGTCGCTCTCATTCGGTGGGGTGAATGTACACCGCGCAATACATCGCTAGATTCATCGCGAGTGATCACTCTTGCACTCTCCTAGCACCTGCGCACCTGGCGTGTTCTGATGAGAACGTCCTCCATTTCCGGTTGCCTCCCATTCTTCTGCACCACTCGCTGCTATGTAGATCTGCACGCCTGCACATCCGCTAGCCAGGCAGTGTGCTCGCTGGCAGTGTGACCATCCGTGAGCGGAGCGCGGAGCGAGCTGCTCGCAGAGCGCAGCGTGTAGCTGTTAGCTTGAAGGAGCCGCCACGCATGTACCATGCCACCACACAACTATGTTCGCTGACGTAATATACAGCCGCGTGTGAGACTAAAAATTGCTTCCGCTCATGAAGTTGACGCGACTTTTACCTCTTTCTGCTGTTTGGGTAATGACTTTGGTGGTCGCGCGCGTCGCTTTGCTTACCTACCTTGCTACAGTCTGTGTAATATTCAGGTGGTGAGCGAGGGAGGCGCGTTTCTCTCTCTTCACACCTTGTTTTGGTTCGGCAGTCACTCATCATCCCCACTCATTGCCACACCCCATTTGTCTCTTATACTACTACCACTATCAATTAATCTTATCCCAATGGCGCGCCGCACGCCAGCATCCTCCTCAGTCCCCTCCCTCGCCCCGTCGTCTACCACCAGCCGACCCGCATCCATGGCGTCCACTCCAGCCACACCCGACCCTCAGCCTGCAGCCGACGCGTCTGTCCAGGTCGCGTCCGCCGACGAGGAGCCAGCAGCAGACGACCACCAGGAGCCTGTCGTTCTCGACGCGCCTGACCCAGATGTGCGTTCTGATCAACCATGATCGTGTCTTCTGTTGATTCTGTTGCTGACACACTCCGTCTGGTTATTATTGTTGCCGCTATCGTCATCATTGCCATTCGTTTCGCTCCACCGTCCCCACCCACCATTCAATGGTGCAGGCGGCAAAGCGTGCTACTCAACTCAAGTTCCTCCTCGACAAGTCGACCCTCTACGCCAGGATTATCGGTGACCGCATGGAGGAGCAGCAGGTCAAGAAGGCCAAGGCCGAGGCGCGTGCCGAAACTCGTCGCGCGAACAAAGTGAAGCGGGAAGCCGAACAGACCACGACCACCCGCGATGACAGGAGAGGCCGAAATGCCGAGGCTAGCTCCTCCTCCGCGGGCGCGAAGCGTGCCGCCCCCGAGTCCTCGACTCGCCGCAACAAGCGTGTAAAGGTCGAGGTCAAGGAGGAGTCTGCGTCAGAACCCGAGGATGAGGACAACGCCCAAGATGATACCGATGAGATTCCCGACGAGGACAGACAGTTCTCTTTCGTTCAACCCTCCCTCGTCACTGGCGCAAAGCTGCGCGACTACCAGCTGGCTGGTGTCCAGTGGATGATCTCGCTGTACGAGAACGGCCTGAACGGTATTCTGGCCGATGAGATGGGTCTCGGCAAGGTACGTGTACGATAGTAGAGTGCGCTGACGTCAAGACCCTCCAGACTATCTCTTTCCTCGCTCACCTCCGTGCGATGGGCACCTGGGGTCCTTTCCTCGTCGTCTGCCCGCTGTCGGTCCTGTACAACTGGATCGCCGAGTTCGAAAAGTTTGCCCCGACCATCCCTGTCCTCATGTATCATGGCCTCCCCGAGGATCGTGCCACCCTCCGCAGCACTCGCATGAGGGTTCCCACTGGAAAGAAGGCCAAGGGCGGCGCACACACATTCCCCATCATTGTCACAACGTACGAGATGGTTATCCGCGACCGCCAGTATCTCTGCCGCTACGACTGGAAGTTTATTGTTGTTGATGAGGGACACCGCTTGAAGAACCTCAACTGCAAGTGAGTTAACGGAGCTCGCAGCCTATTGACAGTCAGGCTCATTCGCGAACTCAAGACGTACAAGAGTGCCAATCGCATGATCCTCACTGGCACACCCTTGCACGTGAGTTGCAGCAAGTCCGTCCCAGCTGACATCAGAACAACCTCGCTGAGCTCTGGTCGCTGCTCAACTTTATTCTTCCAGACATTTTCGACAACCTCGAGCAGTTCGAGGAGTGGTTCAACTTTAACGACATGTCCTCCTCTGATGACGGCCTGCTGAACAAGTCGTCGATTGTCCACCAGCTCCACGGCATCCTGAAGCCGTTCCTGCTCCGTCGTCTCAAGGTCGAAGTGGAGAAGGATCTCCCTCCCAAGAAGGAATACCTTCTGTACGCCCCTCTGACGCAGCCTCAGAAGGACATTTACCAGGCGATTGTTAGGCGTGACATCCGCCAGTACCTCATCGCGATGAAGTATGGTGACAAGATTCCTACCGAGGAGGACAACCAGCCGTACATACTAGAGGAGGTGGTCGAAAACGGCCGCAAGGTTCGCCGCCGGAAGGAAATCCCCAACTATGCCATTGAGGAGAACGACTCCAAGTGGCTGCGCCAGCTGGAAAAGGACGCCGCCGAAACTCGCAGGCCGAAGACTCCTGTTGAGAAGACCGCCGATCAGATCGCCAACGAAAAGTACAAGCAGATCGTCAAGAGTGTCAGCAACATGAAGCTGCAGAACATAGTCATGCAGCTGCGCAAGATCTCGTCGCACCCCTTCCTTTTCGACTGGCCTGTCGATCCCGAGACCGACACCTACGTTGTCAACGACGATCTTGTCAACGCCAGTGGCAAGATGCTCCTCCTTAACCGTCTCCTTGGTGCCCTCTTTGCCAGGAAGCACAAGGTCCTCATCTTCTCGCAGTTCACCACCATGCTCGACATTATAGAGGACTGGGCTACGGTCTACAAGGGTTTCAAAGTCTGCCGCATCGATGGCAGCACGTCGCAGGAGGACCGTCGTGCGCAGATGGAGACGTTCAATAACGGCGGTGACAACAAGGACGCCCCCAACCTCTTCCTGCTCAGCACGCGTGCTGGTGGTTTGGGTATCAACCTCGTTGCTGCTGACACTGTCATCTTCTTTGACAACGACTGGAGTGAGTATACCCTTTCTTTACATGGCTGACAATAGACCCGCAGATGGATCTGCAGGCGCAGGACCGTGCGCACCGTATCGGCCAGACGAAGCCTGTGCTCGTCTTCCGCCTCGTGTCCGAGCACACTGTGGAGACCAAGATTCTGCAGAAGGCCTCGAACAAGCGCAAGCTCGAAGCGCTCGTTATCCAGCAGGGCAAGTTTGGCAAGGTTGTCGACGAGAACGGCCGCGTCCTCCTCGGCCGCACAAAGCACATGCAGTCGACCGCCGACATGGCCCGCGCGCTCCTGGACCTCGAAGGCGAGGAGATCAACATTGCGACGGCCGATGACTTGATCATATCGGACGCCGACCTGGAGGTCCTCCTCGACCGCTCCCCTGAGGCGTTTGCGCGCGAAAAGGGCTGGGCTGCCGGCCTCGGACACGGCAACAAGTCGCGCGAGGAGCAGCTCGCAAAGGGAGAGCGCACAGCGTTCGAAGTGTTCGTGCCCGCCAAGGACGAGGCGGCAGACGGCCTCGCGCACATGTTTGCCGGTGACGCAGACGAGGAGGAGAGCTAGCGGGTCCCGTATCCCGGCTCATACTGATGTCCTCCGCCTTGTTGTTTTCATACGCCCGTGTAATTAGTTATTCCCGCATTGCAATGCTCTGTATACACATRYCKCATACCAWSATATGCGGAGGTGGGTATTGGCACCATCGCTGATATGATTTGCCCCATCACTGACCTGTTGCCCTGACTTACTGACACTTAGCTGGATGGGAGCTGCCGGGTGACTCTTACCCTACTGGACGCTGGCCTCCGCGCGGATAGATGGAGAGGGATGGGGAGTGAGTAGTCCTGAAGAAGGCAATCCACTGGAGAGCAACGCCCCTCACCGCGTTGACGAGGCGAGCACCATGATGACAGTCCCGGTCCAGCTGACTCCAAGGGGGCTGAGCTCGCGCGAGCCTTCTGACGGAGGGTACAACGCACAATCCACAATCTCCAGCGCGACATCTTGACTTTGGGGTCGATGCGGCGGTGCGCGTGAGCGTCTCTGAGCCCTCGCTGCTTCGATCTTCAGGCTGATGGTGACGGGGTTGTGACTACAGTCATAGCCTGCAAACATGGCGCCAGGATCGACGAGGACCTGCCTGCGGAGAGAACGGAGACAAAAGCGACTCTTGTGGGCAAGCGCCACCTGCCATTGGAATCCTTGCAGCGCTCCGAGGCGGAGATCTACAGGAGGGACAGTTGGGGTGATAGGGCTGTGTAGAGAGTTGCAGGTGAGGAGTGAGGAGAAGACGCGGTACTGCGAAATACGAAACATAGCCACGGAGTGTGAACGGATGATGGGGTGCCCGTCTATGTGGATTGCGCCGTCGCACTTTCCTTTCTGTGGGACGCCCCAGTAGCCGCCCAAACCAATGCTGACGTGCTTCCATCTCGGACCTCTGGGTGTCGCTCCGGGTGCGAATCACCCACCGGTGGACGTCAGGGCCGAGCTGGGCCCAAGGCGTATTGTTCTGAGGGAACCACCACGCGTTTGCGACTACCAGCTTCTCAACGTCAGAACAGTTTGAACCCCACTACCGTGTTGGTGCAGTTTTCGTTAGGAACTGAGTGGCAACTGATGGGCTCGATTCTCTACCAGGTGACATCAGTCAGGTCTGTGAGCTGGTGCTCTTGCGTGAAGCCTTCTCTCTGTGTCGGACTGTTGCTCTCGCTGCTCTTTCACTCTATCAGTATTCCGAGGGCTGCCTCTTGAGCTGAATGCTCGCCCTTTCTGCACAGATCGGATGTGACCTCTCCGTAAGGCATGACTGGCTCGGAGCCATGGAGCCTCGTGTGGTGTCGAAAGTGGAAAGCCGAGGGAGTTAGTTGGGCGGAAGCCCCCTTACGGCCCCTTCGCTATCCACACTGAGTGCAGGGCTTGCAGGAAGCCCCATTGCAAGAATAATATTGCCTTCCAACCGAAGGAGATGGTAGTCCGCTATGGGCTGATGGTCGGAACAGAATGCTGTCGAGGATCTCCGTCAGGTGCTGACCGAGTTCTTCCTCTCCTCACAGTCAGGATCCTTCCTCTTGACTCATTGTGAGGATATTTCACCTTGACGGGTGACTCCATGCTTCTCGCCTGGCTTAGTAAGGGAGTGAGGTAAGGAATGAGTGGACTAACAATGGACACGACGATCCTGTCTCCATTGTCCTTGACCTCGTGCTGGCGATCCGAGTTTTGTCCCTGAACGCGAATCTGTCACCAACAGCCACTTGCCTGGCGCATTCATGTGCCTCCTGTCGTAACCACCTCACCGCGGCCCTGCAGAGTCTTAGCCGCACCATGGACCATTTCATGCGCAACACCACAGCCATCCAGCTGGGGTTCCGGTGGCGTGGCAGGGCCGGCCGACTTTGCTCCGCTCTGGTGCTGCCGAAAGCACCACGCCCCCCCGGAAAAACACGACGAAATGGACTGTGATATTCACGCCCACTGCCTCGACGCCTTCCAGGGTGTGTGCTGATCCCCCCGAAACAGCCTCCAAGCCCAAGCTCAAGAGGACATTTAACTGCGCCGGCGCCGCCCCGCCGCGCGGGTCACATTGAGCGGCAACTTGCGACTCCGTGTGTACGGCAAATTGGCCCGCACTGTGTCCATCGCCTCACAGACGGCTAGGATTGGGGAACGAAGGGGACGCGGAATCTGCCACCGAGGCTGGCCCGACAGGACAGCAATGCCGGAGGATAGTGTGACCCCGCCCGAGGATTGTTTCGCAGCCGACACAACTGACGAATCAAGTGTGGACAGACAACAAGACCTTGGCCACAATGGTGTTTCTCGAGGATGTGGCGTACGCCAACCTGCAGAGGGAATTACCATGACCCCAGGTCTGATCACATCGCAGTGCATGCGTTGTGGACGTGCCTCCGCCCGCTACTTTGGACCTCGAAAGCCCCTGTGCTGTCGGTATGCGAACGGCAGAGGGATCAGCAACAGGAACGTCCGCTCCAAGGCGAGGTGAGGTGAGGATGAGACAAGGTGGGCTGACAAACGGCGAAAGGGGTACTCGGTGGGTTGATGGTCAGGTCGTCGAACCGGACGTTGGACGTGGCGGGCCTTGGACTATTGTTATTTTTTCCCTCCGAGTACATCCCAGAGACCATCCAGGGAGTGTTCAAGGGAGCAAGAGAGAGAGGGAGAAACGTGGGGAGGCAAGGCAGGCTCCCTATTGCGAAGACTGGTCTGAATATTGGATCATCAAAGCGGTGACTGTTCCTCCTAGGCATCCTACATCGAGCCGTCGTCTGTCTTCCTTGCTCGGGACTGCGACGGTGCTGCGCTGCCAGTTGAGATGATGTAGGGGTGCCACGACAACAGCTGTTGTCAGGTTTCCTGCTTACCGGTACGTGCTTGTAGTCGACAACGCCGTCGTATACCCATTCCGGGTTGCGGCTGCTCTGCGATCCTCGGGTGCCTCCCCAAGCAAACACCTACGATGGTCTTGCACGGGTACTGGAATCCCCGGTCAAACCCCCCTTCAATGTGTACAGTAGTGCCACTGGCCCACCAGGCCCATTCTGCTTCAGAGTCCAGCAACCCTTGAAGCCAAAGGTGCACGGAGGTGGCAGATTCGTCGATGGCAAGCGTACATAGAGTTCCGCAGGAAAACCGTTCTACCATGCGACTCCTTCTGTATTCCCAACCCTCGAAAGGATGATCTGTCTCACGCTCTTACGGATAAACTCCGAGTTCGTAGGTCGAAAGGTGTGGACAGTGAACTGAGGCGGGAGAGCAAGGTGTGATACCGGAGCCGCGGTGTCATCGGGGGAAACCTACTGAGCCACTGCATCAGAGGGAAGCGTAGTCGAGCCAACCGAGGCACTCGTCAGTGGCCGGGGAACACTGCAACCTAGATTAATTAATTCTAGGGGTTGAAACAACACTCTCTCCGTATACGGTTGAACAGTGACCCACCGATGACAGAGTTAGGGCGACAGAGCAATGCACCACGCCGCAATCGGAGAGAATCACAGCAAGCAGCTCATCGGGTGTTCCGGCACAACAACCCCCCTGACTGTCCAGAACGGCGGGTCCGGCAGTAGGGGCCAACGTGCGGAGCTATTCGCAAGTGACCCCATGCCATCCCGGCTGAGCTCCCAGTTCACAGTCGGCCCACAGATCTCCCTTCTGCGACATCTGACGCGGCTGCGCAGATGGCCTTTCGCATGTCAATGCGGCGGCAATTATATGGATCCAGTTCCATGCTGTCAGGTCAGGTGGGGAGACTGAGACAACCGAGGACGTGGTCGGGCCGTTGGAGACGGGTGTTTCCTCCTGAACCCGATTCAATGCTGGAGTTTTCGCAAAACGTACAGAGTAACCTGGAAAGTGGTGAGTGAGAATACATATTTCTTGGAACTCGCCGTTAGACGGCCCCGTCGGCGGTGACGGACGGAAGGAGCACGCGGCAAATCCATAGCGATTCCGCAAACAAGCACGCCCCTGCCCGCTTTGAAGTTGCCTGTAACAATTTGGGCCTCGTCGAACCCACGATCCTGTTCTTGAACATCAGAAGACAGACCGAAGCGACTTGTAGAGGTCGCTGCAGACACCGGTGGACACGCCGCCGAGCCCAGCACTTCCGGAAGGAGCTGGTCAAAACGAGTCTCGAGCGTGGACCCGCGGCCACTTCGAAGTGCCCTCCAAGATTCAAGATTTCCTCAACGCTGCTCTCTTATTGCACTCCGAGTAATGTGACGATCTTTAGGAGGCAACTACTCACACCGGCGGGGGGGCCGCCGAGCCGAGCTGCTCCCCGAAGCCGACAGCCAACTTTCGACCACGCGGGTGGGGGCTCGTTCCGAGAGCTTTGGAACTCGGGGAAAATTCAGGACATGCTTCCTCTTTCGCAGAGTTACATGTACGACACCTGCTCATCGTAACAGTGTTAACAACGGTGCTGGCGACTATCATTGTTGGGCTCAACGCAGCTCCGGACGGAGTAGAGTTGAGGTTTACCCTGGAGCCACGTGGTTTCATAATCACCTCCGACTGACCTTGGACAGGGATGTTCATCATCCGGCGTGGCGAACTCGCCCAAACCGTGTTCAATGAGCACTCACACTGGAGGATGTACTAGTGGGTGGACGTATCGTGGGTAGCAGGGTCAAAAGTGGACTGGTAGCCCTGTTTGATCTTCCAAATGGCGGTGGGGCTGATCGCTCGATTAGCCACGGACGTCGCCCCTCAGCCAGCGCTGATGAGGCAGCACAACTAGTCGCCTCCACACTTGAAGTGCACAGGAAATTGGTCTGCGTGACGATCCGGCGGTGCCGTCGAGTCGACATCAAGACTCGTGACAGTGGCTACCAAGGTCCACTGATGGAGATGCGGTGGCGGATGTACCAGCCGAGGGAAGGGTACTTTTAAAACCCCTGGCGAAGAGAGCCCCCCCCTTGTACTCTCGTCAGGTCCCCGCATTTAATCAGCTGACGACGGTGCCTCCAAAAACACACCGGGGTATCTGTCATCGACCGGAACCGCCGAAGATGGTGGAGCGACGGCCGACGCCGCCGCGGATATTCCGTACTCAGCAATGGAACCCACTCCAACCGCCGAACTGCCGAGATTACCAAAGAACGAGAGGTCACTGACATCTGAGAGATTTTGCGCTATGGAATGAGAACTCGCCGTCGCGGCGATCAACGTTGCCGAACGCCGATCCTCTAACTCTTCCCGTGGATCGTCACTGGAGCGACGCCATACATGGCGGGTGCTCATCGAGGGCGGCTCGCGAGCTGACGGCAGGGGACCCATAAGCGCAGCCGATCATGAGCGGCAAGTCTCAGGCTTGCCGAACGCCGAGGCCGGAGCCGCCCCAAATCCGAGCAACGACGGATCTGCGTGCATTGGCCCGCGGCGAGCGGCGCGGTGTTAGTGATAGAGGAATGGCGAGAAAAGCGCAAAAATTAGTCTAATTGGAGTGGTGCTAACAATCGACGGCCATCACTTGCAAGTCGGTGTCCGAGCCCGATGAAACGGAAATGGTTCTGATTGGCCATTACTTGCGGCTCGAGGCCGCTCAATTGCCGGAGTGCATTGAACGGGAAACTTTACGATTCCTGCTTGACCGTGTGGCAGTCGCCCAGTAACGTCAATACATTCCGCATATGACCTCACTGGTCGCGGCAGAGGCTATGGACGGAATGATGAAACCACGGAAGCTAACAGCTGGAGATCTAGTGCTTGCCACAAGAGATTGTGCCTCGGAGTCGCCGCGATGCACGTGTGGGAGGAACGGATGCGCCGGATGAGGGATGCGACGCTCTGTGCATGCATGTGCTTTGTAAGACAAGATTGAGTCCATCCAGTGCATGGCACTTGCCTTGAGGGTTGCTATTCGGGTTATTGTCGGAGAATACACGAGTACGTAAAGCGCGCTTGTTTCAGTTGATTACCGCGGCTGTTACATGCACCGTAGTATCATTGCACCGTGTCTTCCGTCCGTTGCTGCCGCCAAAAACCAGAAGATACCTGCGGAAGAGTAAGAAGTATGCAAGCGAGGAGGAATCTGGGGTCGTGGTTGCTGTGGGCCAGAACCTTGTTTCTCCTTTTTCTCGGATTCCGGCGCGGCATTACCATGGCATTCCCTTCACTTGTTGTTTACGACGGCATTCCGTTCAACGCGGCATGGTGGCAGAACCAATGCGATGTCATACAAGCGGTCGGTTGCTGACACACGCGGCCCAGGCCCGCTTGCGCGCTTGCACGGAGAGGCACCCCCCTGACAGACAGTTTATGGAATTATGGAATTATGGAGTGAGTGACTGGGGTGCCTGCTGGTACTAACCCCGGATTGGTACACGCCATGCCCCGGTCCAGCCTAGTTGGACAAATGAGGGGAAAATGCAATTTAACATACGACGCTGGGCCACCATGTCGATTCTCTTTTTTGGATTTTTTTTTTCTTGGGCCTGGCCTGGCCAGCGTGGCATGTGAACACGGAAAGCTGATCTACCGAGACAATTAAGGGGTTGACGTCACCGGGGCAACCGGGCCCATTAGGGGCGAGGGTGGGGCGGTGGATCTGCCGCCGGGCGATGATCCCGGCTGGACGCGCCGCTAGCTCAGGGAAGGTTCGGCGTGGCTCATCCAACAAACACCCGAGGCAACACTTCCCCGATGGCGATCCCCCTTTGGCTTTTCCTCTGCCTGCCTACCCTCCTTTCTCCGCCCTCTTGGCCGCGGTCTTCCCAATTCTTGGCCACGGCTGTACCATAGGCGAGAATGCCCACGGGCTCATCTCAACCAGGATACCAGGATCATCATCTGTCCCAGATGTTTACGCTGCTCAGAGGGATACCACCCACCAACGGCCCCACTTAACTCCACCCCAGCTCCGCCCCAGTGAGTGAAGCAAGACAAAAAGAAGTGATTAGGATGGGATAATGCATTCAAAGCACTACTAGGAATACAACACGAAGCATTAGCGACACAGTCTGGCTTGACTTCCTCCTTTCCTCAGCTGCCGTCGACCCTCCTCCTGCTCTGCCCCTCCCTTGAATGCGAAAAAGAAATGCGTGTATTTGTGATTGCGTGTGTATGTCGGAACAGTTGGTGGAGTAGGTAGGGATATCTAAATCGATCGTGTGGAGCACGGGCTGAGGAGATGAGGGCTCGGGGCCTCGTCCTGATCAACCATCTTAGCGAGGACCATGGCGAATGCCGAGCTGAGTTTCCAGGCCCTGTTGTTGACCATGTACTTGAGTCCGCCCTTGAGCACAGTGTATGCAGAAGGGATTGATCCAAAGAGCCGCATGACCTCATTGGTGTCGAGGGTGTGGTGAATCGCAGCGCCGTGGTACTTCAAGAATACCCAGAGGATCAGGACCGCGAGGAAAACGCCAGGGGTAGCCAGGCGGTTCTCCGAAGGGTGGGGGAACCCGACAGTTGCCAACAGCCGGGTAGCGTGCTCTGCGGCAACGGGGGCATCCGATGACCTAACCCAGACCTTGAGGGCAGGAACGACCGACTGCGACGACGGTGTACCGTGTTTGCCAGAAACCGCGTACAGGTCGCGGAGGTGGACCCGGAGAGCGATGTGGCCGAGGTGGTACAGAACCTTGCCCGAGACCGACATCGGGCTCCGGTCCCTCACATCGTAATACTCGTCGCGCCAAGCATCCAGAGCATCCTCGAGCCAGCGGCGGCGGCCCTCGAATCCGTGTGCCAGGTCGGGCGAGAATTCATTCTCAGACGGACGCCAGAGAGTTGAGACAACGCCTATCGACTGGTACACGGAGAGTTGGGACCTGTACTCGTAAATGTGATGATGCAAAGCGTTCATCAAGCACAAAGAGCCAAAGTGGTTGAGGCGGCGGACCGGAGCAGGGGCACTCCGAGAGCCTCGGGGCATCAGGAGCGCCGAAACACTGTTGTCAGCGTGAATTCGATGACAACACTTACCCGCTGACAAAGAAGGTTGACGGAGGAAGGACAGAGTGTCCAACCAGGCTGGTCCACTCGCCGGGGCTGGAGGCAGTCCAGTACCTTTCATCGCAAGGGAGAGCGGTGCTGAGCATCTCTCCCTGAGGCAGGTAACTCGGCATGTCCAGGAAGGACGGGAACATCGAGTCAACCAAAAAGATGGCGAGGCCCAGCCTCTTACGGCTCTCCATGTCGATCCACACACGCCACAGCTCTGAAGGGTTGGAAGGGAGGGAAGAGTAGAGCATCTGGGCATTAACCGGCGAGTGGAGCAGCTGCATTTTCCGACACAGCTGAACGAGTCTGCCCCTGGAGAGCTCCGCAAGCTCAAACGAGCGGTGGTGGCCAACTGAAATACCTGCCCCACAATTAAGGAGGCAGACATGGACAAGGTCTGGGTTTCGCAGCTACTGGTCAGCTCCAGCTCTTCTGGCGGTGCCACTGAGGAGCGGCTTCCGCCAAAACTTACATTCGGGCTGTCGGTTTCGAACATCACTGCCACTGTTCGACGAATAACCTCAATGAGGTCAACCGCAAAGGGTCGAGCCCCTGGGATTTGAGATGTACTTGCCCCCATACAAATCATGGCCGCGAGCAAAAGTGGCATTGCCTTATCGACCAAGAAGGTTCTGTGTGAACGGGTAAGCGCCAGGCACGGGAACACGACACTCTCGCCCGCTACGTACGGGAGATGGAGAATAGGCATCTGCGGGTAAAAGTTGTTAAAGTATCCTGTGGGAGTGTTAGTGCGGATGCAATGTGAAATAGAAGAAAAGAAAAAAACTACTACGCACCGCTGATCAGCGTGTTGACGGTGTGAAGCGAGTCTGGCATGCGGAAGCCGCTGATGTCGGGCCCAGGCATTGACTGGGCTGGGTCTGTTACCGCGTTAGTCTGGACCCGACGACGAGCATTGTCGAATACCCACTAAGACTGGCCTTGACCTTGGCGTACATGGCTTCATCGAGCCAGAAGCGGGACCAAGGCCACAGCTTGGGGTCGAGGGCGGGGTCAACCGTGACACCGGTCAAACGCCCTTCCATGCCAGCCGCGTAGGATCGTCTCGGAGGGTACATGGTTGCTACCAGGGTTAGCGCCACACATGGGGACATATTGAACGTTTCGGTTTTCAAGGACTCACAACGCATGCTGTGGGGAGAGTCTGCATCCGCGTATCTTGAACGCCCGTTGCTGGCCATTGACTGAAGCGCCTCAACGAAAGAGAAACCCGAGTTAGGGTCTGTGGAGGCTGGGATGGCATTCTCAAGCGCCGAAAAGTCACGCCAAGGAATGTCGAGGGCGGTGTCTTGGAGAATCCAGAGGCTTTGATCTGCACTGGGTCAGGACAAGAAAGGAAAAATGCGGCGGCAAGCCTCAAAGAGCACAGACACATACCCCAACCAGCATTGTTTAGTAGGGGCGCATCGACAGGGAACGATGGTGGAATGCGAGACACTGTATTGTTGTTAGTGCGATCCGACGTCGGCAACATACTGGGGGAGTTGACATCAAAGGAGCTGGTTCCAGGGAGGAGTGCTGAGCACGTTAGCACAATGAAAATCATTTAATTTACGCACAGTCAATGGATGGAAGATCCCCGCGATGCCGACGGTGGCTCTCGTCAAGCTGAGGGTAGGATGAAAAGTGCGCTGGAGGGAGCTCATTCTCGCGCGGCGACGACCCAGTGCTGGTTTGGCGTCCGCTCTCGGACAGCGATGGTCCAGAGCTGTGTCCAGTCCGAGGTGGTGAGTCGCCGGACCGAGCCGAGACTGAAGGGCCACGGTGGGTCCTCAGATGTCTCTTGAGAACGTCCGGGCGGTTGAAGGTTCGGCTGCAGATGGAGCAAGCCAAACGCTGGGGAGAGGGTTAGCGGAACTGTTGTCGCGGGTTTGGTAGCGTGAGTGACCCACCCGGCTGTCCTCGTCTGTTGAAGTGTCAGCTACTGAAGGTAAGAGTGCAAAGCCTTTAGACTCACGACTACGCTGGTGGCGCCTGAGGTTCTCGACACGAGTGAAGGTGCGACCGCAGTTGCACTGGAGGAGTGGAGAGGGGTTGATGGAGCGGTTGGGCGATGTCGGCGAGGAGGAGCGGGCGTGCGTGGCACGAGGCATCCTGTCGGAGTCTGTAGTAGCCATGAGGCGACACGCAGAAGGAGGTAGGAGGGGGAGGGGGATGGTGGTGATGGTGAAAGGTGTTTGGTGGTGGTAGGTAGCGATGAGAGTGGAGGGTCGCAGCGGCGGCGGGGACAGCCGCGTGCTGACTATCACCAGCCGTAGTGGAGAGTGTGGACTGATGGGAGTATGCGCGGGGGGGGGGTGTGGTGGTAGTGGACGGTAGGTATGTAGAGTGGGTGGTAGTGTAGAGTCGAGTAGGAAGATGGAAGAGGTATGGAATGGGGAGGAGGAATGAAGAAGATATGATGGACGGAAAGTGGATACTAAAGAGGACGAGGTGAAAGGGCGACACCCATAGGCGGCCGGCCGGTAGCAAGGCAGGAGACGGGCTGGGCTTGGCTGAACTGGCTGCGGCTGCCGACGGGGCTGGGTGGACTCCTATGGGTAGGTGGTGTCAATGAAATCCTTGGCAAGTGGACGGTGGACGGTCCAGTTGCGGACCCTCTTCACGTGCGGGAATACCGAGGCAGGAGCGGGGCGGACGGTGTGCTGCCCTGGGCCAAGGAAGCAAGGAGGGATGGTGATGGGATGGGCCGCTCTACCGTCGCGCGCTCAGGAGGGAGGAGGAGAGAGGGAGAGAGATGTGTCTTGGGGTGGGGAGGGTAGGGTCGGAGGGTCGGCCGGGTCGG
>PQXP01000090.1:41663-73549 GCA_002973495.1 Apiotrichum akiyoshidainum | reverse complement strand
GGGGGGGGAGCGTGGGCGTTTGCGAGTGGAACAAGGAACGGCCTTGGGACAGAGCTGGAGCTGGAGCTGTGCTTGCTGCTCGGCTCTGCCAGAGGGAGAGCGGGGGGTGAATGTGGTGTGGAAGAGAAGGGGGTGGGGTGGGTGGGCCTGAGACGAGATGAGACGTGGAGAGAGACTGACAGAAGGGAGGAGGGGAGGAGGAGGAGGAGGACAAGGGGAGAGAGAGTCCACCAACGCAACGCAACGCACGACGACGACAATGACCGGCGAACGCGGGGGACACGGCGCCAAGGGAACGGACCCGGACTGAAAGCTGAGTCTAATGGTTGTAATCAGAGGATTGTAATACCAATAAGTAATATTTCTAATGGCGGTGAGTTTTCTGGTATTGACCCTCTGCCGAAACACTCCTGGGCCTGATGCTGTGTCCAGGGGGCAGACAGGGCACGCGCCGGCCGGGCAGGGGGGAACGTCGTCTGTCTCCGCCTGGTCTGCGCCGGATGAATGCCAGGATTCGCATGCACTGCACTCGACCACACCACTCTCTCTCTCTCTCTCTCGCGAATAGCGGTGTGCCGTGGCGCTGAATCTGGCACCTGTGCATTATAATAGTGGTGGTGGTCGAAGCGCACGAAGCAACAAAAACAAGAGCCATCGCAATGCCCCCCAGTGGTAGTGCAGGCAGGTGGTGGCTGTTGTGGCACGACGCATCATGGCGCCTGGGCGGGTGGGCTGAGACGGCATCCCAGTCTGAACCAGGGGTAATTGTATTAGGTTTGCGCGCAACAGTGGAAGCCCCCAGGTTCTATCCACCTTGGCAAGCTGTTTACATAAGCAGACTTGGCTGTTACGTATTCACAAACTTGCCACCCACTTACTCACTGCGACTACCTCAAAACAAAAAAGACAATCTCCATCACCATCGACCATCCACTCCCCAACCACCACCACTTTCACCCCTTCCACCAAAATGGCAGCAGACCCCGCCGGAGCTACCGCCACCCAGCCCTCCGTGTCCCTCGACTTTGGTGGCCGCAGCGGCGCATGGGACGACCGTGAGCTCGTCAACGCGTACGATGCCGCCCTTCTCGAGTTTCACGTGAGTTGGTTCAGTTCTCCGCTTGTCGTGCGGACTAGGCTTCTGCGCAGGCCAAGGGTAGTTCTGTCTTGTCCCTTCTACGAACGGCCAGCTGCAGACTGCACACCCTACCGCACTCGCACTGGCGTGCTCGGAACGTTACTCCTCGGCCACTTGGAGCGCACGCGCCGCGGCCAAGTCTCCGCTGGCCGCCGCCACCGCCGCGAGACATGTGCGCCATGGCCATGGCTTCTGCAGAAGCCTTGGTCCCACCGCTGCCAACGCCCAGCCCACATTTCCAACGCTCCCGCCTGCTTCTTCCCCGCCGGCACTCGCTGACATTGCCAGATCCACAATCCTGGCCCGGGCTCGTGGCTCGACAAGGCCACCGCCGCGCTCGCAAAGGGCCAGCCGCTTCCGGGCGCGAACGCCTTCGGGACCGAGTAAGTCTTGCACAGCAGAAGCAGCTGTCGTTGGCGGTGCTGTCGTCGCACACTGTTCCATCCAGGCGGAGGATTCTATGCGAGGATTCTATGCGAGCGCTTTGCTCGCTGCCGCGCAGCTTCCTGGAACAGACGACAGCGGCTGTGTGAACCCAGAACCCTGCTGACACCAGATGGTACACGGCCGCCAAGCGCGTCGTCGACGGTGAGACCTCCAAGGCTGCCGCTGCTGCTGCGGCGGCGGCGGCAGAAGCGAGCAGCAAGCCGGAAGCAGGCCCGTCGAAGAAGAAGCGACGGACAGCAGCGACAACGGCCGCCGCGGCTGCTCGCGCATATTCCCCGAGCGTGGCGATCGACTCGCCGGTGTCTCCGCGGTTCGAGCCGCGGTCCCCGGGTGCCGGCGCCGGCGCCGACGTCGGCGACGAGGGAGAGTGGGAAGACGTGGAGGGCGACGCCAACGGCGGCGACCGCGAGGGAGAGGACGAGGAAGGGGCCGAGGACGGCTACGACTACGGCTACGACTATGGAGAAGGACACGCGGCGGAAGCAGCAGGAGACGACGGAGCCGAAGACGAAGACGAATACGACGGCATGCCCGAGTGGGACGGCACGGTCGGCAACGACCCGGCGAGCAGCACGAACCCGTACGATGCCGGATACGCGCCTGCCGCCCCGCTGGCCATGCAGGAGACCATCTTCCCGCCCCCGCTCGGCCAGTGGCCGCTCGCGCAGGCGGCGGCCGTGTCGCGCGACGCCGCGCTCGGCTTTGCGCTCAACGCGCAGTACTGGGCCGGATACTGGATGGGCGTCGCGCGCGGCGCAGGGCGTGGGCAGCCTGGTGGCGCAAGTGGGAGCGCAAGCAAAAAGCGGGCAAGCGGCGCGGGTCGCGGCGCGGCCTCGAGCTCGGGAGGAGGAGGCGGGGCGGGAGCGCCCGCGTGGGCTGGGAATGGCGCTGGCGCTGGCGCTGGCGCAGGGGCGCGGACGAGGAAGGGGATCACTGCGCTGAGGCGCTGAGTTGTAGAGAGTAGCTAGCATCGTCTGCGCAGTGCCATGCATGGGCTCTTGGACAGCTGATGGAACGCTGTGGGAAGGCAGAGTTGATGGTACAGGGCCTTCGTCCTGAACGTCCATTGCCATTGTGGCACGTAATTGTCGACACGAGTCCGCGAGGGTGGCACTCAAGAACGATTCTGGCGTTGTCAGGCCGAGTGTCTCCACTTGGCCGCGACTGCCTCGGGCACATTTCAAACTGCTTCGTACACGCACAGTGTGGCTTTGCTCTCTGTATTCTACCTACGTGGTCCTATGTGTCCTATCTGCATCAGTGATGTTATGGGTCCTATTACACATGCAAACGTCGGCTTATGGAACTATGGCGAAAGAGGTATGCGGAAACGAGACGTGTTCAGCAGTCGGTGTCTCGAGGGGAATGGTGGGCGCAACTGCAGGGCAGCCCCATCGCTGCTTCGTCCGGCTTACCTTCTAGTACATCTCCTCCGTCTCAAACTCGCCGGGAGCGAGGCTCGCGGCGTACTCCTTGCGAGTCATGAACCTGATCTTGGCGGTGACCATCGCCAAAAAGTTGTCCTCGACATGCTTCGGGTTCTCCTCGGCGATGCTGTCCCAGGTCGGAGCGCCCTTCCACAGCAGCAAGGAAGACTGGGCTTCTTGATGCGGTGGAAGATATCCGCGGTGATGTCGTTGAGGTTGTTATCGAGAAGATGCAGCTTCAGAAACTCCGCGAACGCTTCGCGCCGGTTCTCTTCAGGCCTGGGAAAGTCGACGAGAGTGACTTTGGGGATTCCATAGGTGCCCAGGAAAGAAGTATAGACGAGGTGTGCCATGCTGGCGCCCAGTTCACCCCATTTGTCCTGGTACAGAGTTAGCATCGCAAAGGTCATTGGCAAGTCTTACCCATTCCAGTTCAAACTTGTCTCCACGGAAGGAAGTGAAAATGTAGACGACCTCTTTGGTGACTTCCGAGGGATCAGAATCGGACAGGAGATAAGGGTGGTGAGGAATGAAGAATAGGGTGAAGGTAGAGGACAGAGGAAGGAGGAAGTGGAAGGTTGGCTAGCACACACACACACACACACACACACACACACACACACACAGTTGTTTGGTCACACGTGTGGCAGTTGAGTCACCCCGTTCTCTGCGCCGATCCCATCAGCCATAACCCTCGCACCTTGGGGAAAGCACATATATGCATATCATATATCGTGCAACTCATGGACCACCGCTCTGCGTGTCTATTTCGCGGTTCATCACTCACCCAGTCACCCGCCGCTTCAGCAGCTCGGTATGAAGCATGTGGAATGAGGCAGCATGTAGCGTTGCCCACTCGCCGCCCCCAGCTTCCAAAGCCACCCAAATAGCCGCGACTGGACTACATTGAAGGTTCTGACATTGACAAACTTGAACCTATGGACAACGCTAACAAGGTAATCGATGGTAGAGAGTATGAGAGAAGCTGGTGGGAATGGAATGGCATTCCGACGTTGAGGGAGGGAAAGGGGGTGGAACGATATGTAAAAGACATGAAGTGAAATGGAATGGCAGGTAAAAAAAAAAAACCGTTGAGGGTATTGAAGTATGGTATGGGAGAGGCGTGGAAGTGCAACATGCTCGTGTTTGTGTCCCAGCTTCGCGCTTTCGTGTGCCGGTTAGAATCGCCTTCGCCAGACCAAACTCACCGTCTACCTCAGCTTGACATCTTCCTCCTCAAACTCTCCGGGGGCAAGGGTTGACGCGTATGACTCGCGTGTCATGAACTGGATAGTAGCCATGGTATGGTCCACGAAGGAGTCGATAACACCTTGGGTGCCCTAGGTGTGGAGTGGCAGCTCATCGTGCTGTTCGCCACACTCGGGGCAGTGGTCGACACCCACAATGTGCCGAGCACTCAGTACCACCCAATCGCAATTGCGGGCCAGCGCACTTCGAAGTTTGTTCAAGAAGGTTTCGCGTGAAATGTTCAGGTTGTCGTTCCTCATGTCGACCAAGTACACCTCGGGACGGGGACAGTCGTCCTTGAGAACGTAGGGATCATACATTTCGATAACGAGGTCGTAGATGAGAAAGTCGTAGCCCTCCTGACTCTATACTTTGTTTAGCGTTCAAACAAGGGGCCTACTCACATTTTGGGTTGTGTCGTCAGCGTAAGAGAAGATGTACACCAGTTGTTGTGAGCCGAAACAGTCGGGGTCGTCCTCAGTTGACCGACGGACAAACTCAAGACCTTCTGGGCGACAGACTACATGCGATACCAGCTTGTCAACTGCCTCAATGGTTATTGCGTGGGGGGGATGTTGGTGACGCGCGGCGGGTCTTCCTTCTGGGCGATAGGGAAAAAGGACGACCTTCCTTGCAGGCATGTGAAGTTCATGGCAGTCCAGGCATCCCGACAACTTCGGGCTACAAGGGTGATGGAAAGCCGTATCGAAGTAAATGCGGTAAGTATCGAGCTGAGGGCCTTGTGCCGTGGTGAGCAGGGTCACGTCCGAATAATGGATGTGCAACGGGATGTCGAGCACGTGGGTGAACCGTTCAAACAAGTCCAGGGGTATCTCCAGCCTCTCATTTTCGGCCGGGGTGAGGTTGTGGTAGGTGCTGTCCACCGGAAAGCAGAAGTTGATAATAGATGATGAAGACGACGAGACATCGAGCTGGAGCGGAATCTCGAAGCTAGATGCGGCAGACTGGGATGTTGCTTCCTGTGAGTCCTCGCCTTCAGCATTTTCATCCGAGGAACCGTCGACGTTTGAATCGTTACTGTGACTTGCAACTTCGATGGGATACCAGGAGGGTGAGGCCGGTGCAGTGATTACGAGGTGGCGAAACATGGCGTTGATGCGCGACTGATATCTGCGGGACGCTCCGTAAAATTCAACCCATGCGCTATCGTAGGACATGATCTGGTCGATAATGTGAGGGAAGGCCAAATGGTCAATCGTGACCGCCGGGGTTGGGAGGGGTGGAAGTGAGGGCGAGGGCCCGAGAGCTGGTTGTCAGTATGTGCCCGATCGACTAGGGAATAGTTACTGACCATTGCGAGGCTTCTTTGTCGGCGGGCCATCCTCCTTTGCCTCTCTGCGGCCGTCGTTCCCGGGGGTCGTTGATGGCTCTTGCTGCATCGTTACGGAGGAGTTGGTGGACGTTGGAGGGACAGAGGCCAGTGGATGGAGGGAAGACGCTGACGACGCCGCGGGTGGTGAGAACTGTTGAGCGGGAGCGGTGACTGTTGCCGCGGCGAGATCGGCACTGGAACAACTACTATCTATACCGCCGCCGACGGGGGACAGGTCCTTGGCCTGCATGTGGATGTCGGAATAACAGTCGCGGTGACTGCTGTGGAAGGGGCTTGGGGTAGAAGCAGATGCCGAGTGGAGAGAAAGAGAGAATGAAAGAGAAAGTATGGTGAGTAATTGAGTAATGTGCACGAGCGTGTGCGTGAGTGTGTGTGTGTGTGTGTTTGCGTGTGGAGGGGGGTGGAGGTGGAGGCATGGTCAGATCAGAAACGGGTGCGAAACGCGGTGGCGGTCACTCATGGTGCATGGTGCTGTGTGACGCCACACTCGACAGACTGGATGACAGAGGCACGGGTACTGCTACCTGCAGGTCCATTCGGTGACTAATGCATAAACCTTCATATACCGCCAAGTATCTACGACGTAATATGCCTTTCAGGGGTGCTTCGTGCATGGAATGTACCTACTACGCGCGCCTGCCTGCGCTTTCTAGGCCGTGAGCCGGTGTTATCGGGTTCATCTCTGGGTTCCGAGATACTTTGCTATTTACGACTTTTCGGGGCGCATCGGGTTTTTAAAGTGAAGGCCGGGGGTACCTGCCGCAGCCATGCCCTCAAGCTCGTTTGTAGAGTAGCGGCTCGTGGAGGCACCGCTCCTCAAGTTGCTTTCAGTCACGGAAAGTCGGCCGGCGTTGCTCCCCTGGTCGGAGCCGACCCAGTCAGGATTGTACAAAGGGGGAACCTCCTCCACAACAGTCTCCTGGGGCTTGGCAAAGCCCACAACGGATCCGCCGTCTTCGTGCTGGGAGACAACGTGACGCACAGGGCCCGCAGAAACTGCAGCGCTCTGCCGGGCCATCTGGGCTTTGGTGAGAGCGCCACTAGCACCATAGCCGGCCATGCCCGAAGTAGTCGCCGAAGAGGTCTCGGCGTATCCATACGGGTCGGTCGTCGACGTGTAGCCAGAACTGGGCGTTAAAACTCGTTGGACGGTGGATGGCCGCGTTCGCGACCTTCACTCACACAGACGATGGGCCAGAGGTAGCCATGCCCGGGCTAGCCATGCCACCGCCGTAAAGCAGGGGCTGGTGCATCTGTTGAGGCGCTTGGAAAGGCGTGGGCGCAGGTCCGATAACCTCCACGGACTCGTGGTCAATCGTGCCTCTAAGAGGTCCCCTGCAGGTTAGATGGAACTGTGAAGGAGACCGGTCGCGACTCACGAGGCTCCCTCCCCACGCTTGCGGCGAACACAGAAGAACCAGATGAGGAAACCGGCGATGGCAACAGCCGCGACCGCACCAACAGCAATTCCAGCGATGGCACCAGTGCCGATTCCAGTGCTACCACCAGCGTCCAAGGATTGTTTGCTGATAGTTAGCAGTGGCTCATGTCCAAAATCAAGCGTCGTGACTTCCCCTTGTATCATAGCGGTGGCACTCACCCATTGTGCATGACAAATTGGAAGGAATGGATATCCGACCAGAAGAAGCCATCCTTTCCGCCGTGGGAGTAGGTGACCTTGTACTCGGTATTGGGATCGAGGTAGGTTGAGAAGAGGACGGTGTTGGGGGTTGTCCAGGGGTTGTAGGCGTCTCCGGCAAAGTGGTTGATGCCGTTCGGAGGAGTGGGTGTCACGTCGACGTAGAAGGTAGTGTGGTCGTAATCAACAATACCAAGGATCTTGACCAGTGAGGCGCCTTTCGGCACGGTCACCCAGGCCGAAGCGCCAGGGTCGCTGGTTGCGATGCGGGGGTAGTCGTTCGAGGCCCCCTCTGGAGGCGTCAGTACGTCAATTACCACTTGACAACTTACCATTCAATTGAACGAAGGGTGTCCAATTACCGTTGGTTTGGACTTTGTCACTCATGACTCCGGGTTCGGTAGTGCCCAAGTTTGCCAACCACTCTATGGGAGTTCCGGAGATGGGGCTGGGGCTGAGAAGTCAGGTTTACTGTGGACAGGCCGAGGCGAGACAGGTCTCGGCGGGAGATATCCGTCCACCTGGTCGAAGTGCGGTTCGGCGATGATCACACCATGTACCATAGTCGATGTAGCACGCACCCGACAAGCTGACACTCACAGTCTTGACATGAAACTGTTCTTGATAGTTACTTGCCCGATGGCAACCGAACCGGAAGTCACCTTCAGGACAGCAGTGTAGTTTCCATGGTTGAGGCCCGTAACAGAACACTGGAGCTTTGGGGTATCGTTGCCAATGTACTTGCAAGGATTGGTGGTCTGGCCGATCGTGAGTGAGGCGTCTCCTGTGTAGCGTTGGGCTGTGTCCCAAACCAGAGACGGTCCACTAATGGTGACTCCAGTGCCCGTAAAGTTGAGAGACATCGTACATCCTGCGGGTCCAAAGTGGTAGGTGTTGCCGCTCGCACCGAGCCATCGATGCCAAATGCTCCAGTCCGACTGCGAAGCCGAGACGTTCCACCCGTTCTTTGACACATTAGCGTAGGGGTCGATGTCCCATTCCTCGCGGATCTCGGCCCTGGGTGTCGCCACTTCTGGGACCCATCTCAGCTGGGGGGAGGCGTCGGTCAGAGTGACATCGTACTCCTTCAGGTCCATAGCAGCCAATGCTGGCGACGCCAGCAACAAGAAGAGGGGTGCGATCATGATGAACGCAGCCCAGGAGGAGGAAGGTGAGTGGGTGGCGATGGTCGGTGCGACTGGTGTCTTGCAACGCAACGCTCCTGTACCAGGTGGTGACCAAGGGCGGCCTGGTTGTGTTGAGGAATGGCGAGCGGTTGTACCGTGGGCACCCTAATGAGAGTCTGAAGAGATAGAGTGTTTGGAGAGGGGACAGGAAGGTTGGAGCGAGGTGTAGAATATAAATAGCTCTACAAGGAGTGGGAAGAGATTCAACGATGCGAGAGCACGAGCGCATGAGTCTCTGTCGGATCCCGGGACAAGACAGGTCAGGAGTCGGTTGTTTAGGTTGCGCTCACGATCAATGCAGCCTTGGGGCTTGAGCGGCTGAGTCCAGTCGCGGTCCCAGCGCAGCTGTGCACCCCCTTACCTTGATTCGTTGAGCAATGGAACAACTGCTGTGGTCGAAGGCTTGTGACTCCTGTTGGACGTGACTCTCGGAGACATCTGTGCTGGCTCCTGAATTCTTGGGCAAGCCCGCTTTGTCGTACGCGGGAGGCACAGAGGAATGCATGGAAGACTACTTGGGCAGACTGTATGCATGCACAGCTGCAATTGCCACATTCCACATATGCAGTGCCAACATACCCGTCATCGGTGCACGCGTTGCTGCAAGAGGTCTTGGCGTGGCGCGGTGATCGAGCAGAGGTCTTTACAGTGTAGATGGCATGGAGCGCCCTGTTTCTCAGCATCGGTCGCTTTTGCGGACACAGAAACCATCAGACCGTCTGGCGGCGGAGCAAATCCCAACACGGGACAGGCGATTGCATGGATATCAGACGCCGGTTTAGTTGCAGAGGCAGCACCGCGACGTCAGACACAGCAGATACCCAGACGCCAGGGACTTGTTCTCCCCAGAGATCCAGAGAGCAATGGTGGCGCCGTGGCGCGTGGCGTGTGTTCTCCGCTGTGTTCTGCTGAGATCCGCTGAGAACTGCTGACTTCCGACAGCGCTTGGCCATGGGATGCGAGAACCTCTGTGGAACTTGCCCCCTGGACCGACTGAGGGGCTCTCCCCTCCGATTCCAGCACATTGCCGCTGCATTTCCATACGGCAGGTCGGCCTGACCCCGTGGTAGAACAGATAGCCCAGATAGGATGAAAGGACTGGAACGTTGTCACGTGATGCACAACACTTGAACAGCTTGACCAGGCCCATCCGAGGCATCCGAGGCAGTGCGATGATTACGACCGTCTTTGTCCACCCGGCGTGAGATCGCGTGAGAGACGTCTGCCACGCCCAAAGCATGGCTTTGACAACAGAAGCGCTGGCAGAGCCGGGACGTTCACACCACCAAACAGCCAAGAACTATCCCCCGCACACCAAGCGCAGGCGGCTGCACTGTGTCGTCAACTGAGCATCTCGACAGCTTTCACCAGAAAGACAGTGTCCGTTTCACGCTCCATGATGTCTCCGCAACCGCGGTTACTTGCTCCAGCGGCACTCACTTGCTGCAGTGGTACGATAACACAGCATAGTTTCCGCCCCAGTCTCCTGACCCGTCGGTGAGTGGTGCAGCCGCCACCACAAATTGGACCCTGCCGCCAAGCATAAGCATGTCATCTGCCATACTCTTCAGTCCTGCGTGTGGCTTGCTCGGTGCAGTGCAACAGCGGCTTGTGCGGCACTGCAAGACCTCCAGGGTGTTGCTGTGCCCAGCCAGTGAACCATGTCTGCAGTGTTGCAGAAGAACCCACCACCGAAGTGGGCAGAGTGCAACATTCGGCCTGTGGATGGGCGGCAGTCAGCAACGCGCCGATCTGTAACACTTCGTGGGCTGTCGGTCACTGTTGTAGTCTTGCCGCGCATCATTGGTGCCGAGAGCGATTCCCACGACCATCGCGCCCACAGCCATCGCGCCCATGACACAGTCGCTTCGGCGACTTGAGTCGTGGAGGTCTGGGCCGGATGGACTGAAGAGATGCCCAATGTGCCCGACATGGCGGTTTTCCGCCAAGCGCTTCACTACACTTTGCGATGCTATTCTGAGGGTTTGCGCAGAGTCGCACTACGGCGGAGCAGGAGGTATGCATCTTTGCGAGCAGACCAGTCAAAGGACCGCACCGGAGGAGGTGGACCGACCCTGACCGCACCCGTTGGCACAACGAAGGCCTGGTTTGAGAAACTCCGTGGTCTAGGCCTCGCCTCCGTCCGTTCGACCGCAAGGCAATGTAACCGAACGAAAGAGCGCTGATGAACCCTGCGCTCTGCTGGAACTCGGGCGGGTACACGAAGAGCACAGACCAAATGACGCGGTGATTCCGGCCCCAGCTGCAGCCTCGCAGGCTTGGAAGGGTCATGTACAAGTGTTCATCGCATCGTAAACCACTATATCTGTGGCGTAGCGGGGGTTGAGCTACACCTTATGCGTTGGTCGTCATATTATACAGTCATCGGGTATGTCTTGTCGACATCCATTTTTACTAGGGTTACAGAGTGCCATCGACATTGGCGCGCGTCCAGAGCCGCACGTCCCAGTCGGGCGGCTGCACCATGACGGGACTGCCGAGCTCCTCGCTCTCCATGTGGAGATGCTCGAGGAGAGAGCCCGGCGTAAGCCTGCCTTGCGCGGCGAGGGCGTTGGCGTTGAGGTGGCTAGATTCAGAGAGGCCCGAAGGCCCCTTCAAGATGGATGGCTCCTGGGGCTCGACTGGCGAGAGGGCGTCGGGGCCACCGGGTGTTGACGGCACGGCACTCTGGATGGATGGCGTGGAGGCCATGGCATTCACGTTGAGGGGGGCAATCTTGCGGCGCTTCATCGACAGTATGCGCAGAAGGAGGAGCTTTTCCATGTCCGAGTTCGTGCCCCACGAGCTCCACGAGCCCTCGTCGGCGGGCGCCGTTGAGGCTGTCGATGGGGTGCGTGGCATGTGCGCGCGGAAGGACGGAGGGGGGAACGGGTGCGTCGGCATGGTCACTGGCAGGCCGCCGCTGGGCGGACCAGAGGGTGCTGCCCGGCGGGTGCGGGCCGTTACGCTGGCGAGGGCAACCGCGCTTTCGTCCGAGCCCGTCTCGGCCTCGTCCATCAGAGCGATCGAAGACAGAGACCCGACAGTCGACGACGGTTGGATACACACCGTCGGGTTCATGTACGCGTTGATCGTTCCCTCGTCTCCCTTGACCATGCTACCAAGCGGAGACGTAAGATCAATCGTGTCGGCGATCGACGAACGGCTACTCATAAGAGTCACGCTAGAGCCACTCATGGTGACCGCAGAGTAGGGGAAAGAAAGGGCGCTCGATGTGTTGCGCTCTCTCGGCGTTAGGCCATACACGCCTGCCGCACTATCCGCCGCGCCGTACGGCCGCTCCCAGCTGCGAATGGGCATGATGCCCTCACTGCTCAGGTTCTGCTGGTGTCCAACAAGTTCTGTAGGGAATTGCGAGGCTGGTGAAAGTGTCTGGTCCAGCTGCTCCCGGTCATCAACGGTGCTGTCTGGAGCTGGTGTTTTCAGGATCTCTGCCGTCCTTGCTGACACGGGGGTAAGCAGGCCATCGACATAGTCTTGAGTAGTTTCGACACCGGACATGGAGTACTCTTCGGTTGAGTCTGCACGTTGGTGAGTGTGGAGGTGGGGGCGGGTTGACTCGGTGGAGGTGGGAGTGGCACTCGAGGGCGGAGGCATAGGTGTTTCCACAGCGGGAACCGGACTGGATGTATTGCGAACCCCTCTGCCGGGCGATGTAGAGCCAAAGTTTGCAGATAGAGCCGTCTGTGGTGTCCTGAGTCCTCTCTCCCGAGGGGGGGTCGGGGGGTTAGGGAATGACGCGAGGTGGAGAGATGTGATTGAGGTGCGTGTCGAGTACAGGCTTGCTGGGGATTCATATTCGGGTGTGCCATTGAGAATTGCGGACAGGTTGCTGTTTACTGATGACCGCATGCTCGCTGTGGGCAGGGAAAGGTTGTCGCCCATGGGCGATCGCGAGCTGCACGGGAGGAGAGAACTGCCACTCGCTGGGCCCTCGGGAATGACAGGCATCGGGGAATGCTCAATGTGACTCTTGCTGTCCACAACTGCCGTGGAAAGGCCGGATGGAGCGTTGAGTGAAGCGGGGGAAGGCAGTCCAGATGCGCCAGCAGCCAAGTCGACCGCCATTACGATTGGCGGGAAAAGCACGTCCACTGGCGAAAGCTCACGACCAGACTGGGATTTTTCCTCCTCGATGGGACTCGGAAGAGCTGTTGTTGAAGCTGCAGCGGCAGTCGCTGGACTTGTCTGGCCCTTTTCAAGTCGGACGGAACCTTGGCGGACCGGAGCAATCTCCAACTGAGCCGCAGGCTGCTTCCGAGGACCACGTACGCGGCGCGATCCAGTCCGCCCTGATGTGGTTCCACTGCTGTCTGTGCTAAAGCTGCTGGCAGAACCTTTGCGAGTATGAGAGTACACGATTGGCGTCCTGTTCTGGGTGAAGGGGGGCGGGAGCGGAGGCGACCGCCACACTGCAAGACTCATCTCCCCCATAATTGGCGTCCGCGCCTCCTCGTCGTCTTCGTGGGGGGAGGCGTCCTTGCTGAAGAGTCGAGAACTGCATCTGTCAGTCACGTAGTAGGCTGAACGGGGACATGACGGTACTCACAGTGACCTGTAGACAGGAGCTGTCGGCTTCCGGGTAGGCTTGGGTATCGGCTCACACCGCTGCTCCACGTTCAGCTCCTCCTCGGACGCCGAGTGAGAAACGCGGTTGTTGTTCTGCAGCTTCATCCGGACCATATGGAGAGCGATGCCCATGCCGATAATGGTGAGAAGTAGCACGATGCACAGCTGCAGGTCAGCACCGGCAGGATGAAATCGCTTTGACGTACGGCCAGCACGGCATACGCCCACATCGGAACCACATCGTTAGCCATGATGAACGTGAAGATTCCTTGGTAAGCTGGGTTGAGATGTGTCAGAGTCTCGCGCGCCCCGTCGATCAACAGATATGGCGACTGTTGGCAAGTATAAAGTGAGGACCAAGGGGGAGCAGTTGGGATATGTCATTCTTAGCGAATCTTATAGGAAGTGAGGCTAGGCAAGTGTCAAGTGATGGCGGGCAGTACGATGCTGTGGCGGTGTCCGGGCTGTCCAAGAGGTCCAACGTCGTGACTGTGGGTGAGCTTAACGCAACAATACGTGTTTGACAAGAGCTGGGTCTGAGGGGAGGGTTACCTGAGACCCATGAGGGCAACCGTTTAGGCAATGCAGAGGTATCATCACCAGGGTGGACAACGCCAACGTGAATGTGACGACCATAGTTGCGGAATCCGGAGGTTTGTTCGGAACTGCCCTATAGAAGGACGAGACCGCGGGAAGCAACAAGGCACGGTTAGCAGGAAGCTTTCGCTGAATACGCATGTAGTAATGGACAGGAGGCGCGAATCTGAATAGGTGTGGCGATCCGTTGTCCATGCCGTAATCTTTTACGCCAGCACCACGATACGACAATGGACCAGCTTCTTGACCTGTGTTTCAAGCTTGACCTAACTCCAACTCAAACTATACAAGCGGTGTGCCAGGTGACGGCATGCATGGTCTCTCACAGATATGAGCCGAGAGGACATTGGTGATGAGAACACGGTTGGAGATTCCCAACCGCACAATGGACAGGATGATACATCGGAAGAGTTGGTGTGATGGAATGCGAGTGCGCACTGCTCATGAGATCGAACAGTTGGCTTCGCCGGGAATGTAGATGTCAGAAACTTCGGACCAGCGAGTTGTCTCAAGCGCACAGGCGGTGTTGTGCCTGTCGCGGGGTTCTCCTTCACAAACTGTCCCTCACTACACCTTCCCCTGCCAAAGCTTCCCACGTGAGCTCGCAACTGCATCGCATTTGAATCGTTGAACCTACATTTCTGATCTTTCCGACCATTAGAGTGCAAGCTGCATGGCAGCCTCGGCGCGCGGCATCCTGCAAGGCCTCCAGGCCTCTAGGACTCATTCCTGGTTATTCGTACCGTGATGAGGGGGCTATTAGCTATTAGGGAGTTGAGAAGGTCAGGTGCGAGCGCCTGGTGCTTGAGGCCCACTTCCACAGCAACGAGTGTATACGCGTCAAGGAAGCCTAACCCCGAACCGAGCTCCTCGAGCGGCTGACGGCGTTGAGAATGTACCAGTCATGGTATCGGCCACCTTGATCTATGCACATCACGGTATCGGCCACCTCGATCGCAGCATTCAGGGTGTCAAGTCAAGACAAGCGAGGGTGGTGCGTCGTGTCTGTGTCAGTGCATGTGCCATGAGCGGAAGGATAAGAGTAATAACCTGGGGATCACCACTACGCACTGCGCGCTTGCGGCAAGACGCGCCACAGCTCGGCAGGATTCGAGAGGCAGATTGTCAAAGTCGGAGTCGAGCGACCAGACGGAAGCGAGGCGTGTCGGGGTCGGGGTCTTTGCCTGAGGCGGAAACCTCCGTTGCGTCTTGGGCATCTCGAGTCTGGCGGCGTTGTCGTCTTGGGCAGGGAGGGAGGTACAGGTCGGGAGGGGGGGTCATTCGGGGAGACAGGCTCGGCCACATTGCGACTGTAACTGTACACTTGCTGTGGCACCAGTCTTGAATGCGCCGCGCTCCGCCATACGTCACAGTTAGTGGCAGCCTCGAGGGCAGGCGACACATGGGCCACCGAGTGTGGGAGTACTCTGTCGTGCCGCGACAGCTCGACGCTTCCTCCCTCTTGTGACGTACACTGCATCGGGTGAACGTTTGATGTAAATTTCTCACGGACAGGCTTTTCTAAAACAGGAACGAAGTAAAGAATGCTCGAAGCAGGTGGCTTCCAGCGGAGTTAGTCAAAGAGCGTGGTATTGTTGGGCCTAATAGAGTGCCATCTCGGATGCAAACCAGTTGCTGAGGTAGAGCAACACTTCTCGTTGCAGGCATGAGAACTGTGGCAGCCGTCCAACATTGACCCGGAGCTCGGGCCAGGGTGTGACGGAGTGCCCCGATAAAATCTCTCATCATCACAGTCGGAACACCACGCCGGCACTCACGCCGGTTGGTGCGGCCTGGCGGTTCTACCTTCTGACATGCGCATCCGAACGAGTTACGGCGAGTCCGGCCCTGCTCGCCCGAGTCTGGAGCTGACCACTGACAGTTGATTGCGCCGCCTATGGGTGGGCCCCATTCCGGGCAACCGAGAGGGCTATGGCCAGTTGCCCCGCTGGGCGCGTCCGGATCTCGAACCGACCTCGGGCAAGCAAAACGTGCGCGGTTCATGTTGGCGGTTGAGGCTATACCCTGGCTGCGCTTCCTGCCATCGGCAGCAGCACCAAAGATGTGGTCAATTTGGCCGAGAACCGAGATCCGGTCTGCTCGGAGCTCCGTTCCCTGAGTGGCGAGGCCGGCTTCCCTATCCAAACGCACCGAAGAGCTAATGGGGTCAGGACCAACGTCTGCACGAGAGGCCTTACTCGGCCAGCGGTAAGCATACTCGCCAACGGACGCGTTGTTCCGGCTTCTTGCGACGATTGTGCTGGTCACGGTCATCAACTCACCCGCGAGACACCTCCGCCAGGACGCCAGGCGCGTCGTTCAAAGCGGAGAAGCAATCCAGGGAGATGAAAACCTTGCGACTCGTACTCGTGATGCACACCTTGTAATCAAGACCGCAGGCCTCGGGCGCCGATGTTGCCGCCCACGGCCAGTGTTCTCGGCGTTTTTTAATATTGTTCCTTTCATTCTCTCTTGGCATGTGGCGGGGGAGGTGGAGGTGGCTTCTGGTGCAGAGCACAAGGTTCCAGCAAGTAACATCTCGCGCGCATTGCTCCGATTCTCGTTTTTTTTTTTTGTGCTAGGTTACATGCCGACCTGGACGAGGACGTTGCTGATTTGTGACTCTAGCCGGTGATTGCTGCGCCTGTCGAGGAGGAAGCAGGCGTCCATCTTGAGGCACCCTGAGAGTGGTTGAAAGTCGAATCAAGCTTGCGCTGGCCACTGCAAGGATATGGAAAGACGCCGCACAAGCCAGATCAGGGCAAGCGCTTGTGCGGGCGGGCCGGTGCACAGCAGCCCCGATTTCGAAGAGAAGCAGTTGACTGCCTCCTCTCTCTGATGCGCGATTCGGCCAGAGCATCGGCGTGGCAGACGCCTCAGCTCCCGCGAGTCCACGGACTCCGAACAGTCTTCGGAAGAGTTGCCGTGTCGTGATTCAGGACATGCCATGTGCAGAAACCTGGGCTCGCGCTTTTGAGCAACGCCGACGACTTGCTCACGTCAAGACGTCATCGGCACAACATCCGATTCCAGCCCTGTCCCCAGCGGACCAGCAACAGCAACATCAGGGCAGTATCTCTCGGCTCGGCGTTGAGGGACCACTCAAATCGCGTGCTGAGGTCGATAACTCGATACTGGAGGCTGCCCCGCCCCGCTTCCGGCGAGGGTGCAGATGTAGCGGCCTGTCGGGCGGCCTCCTGGGGGGGGGGGGGGGGCTGATGGCAAGCGCAAGCCGGACGGCGGGGAAGACGCCCAAGGCCATGGAGGTTCTAACAGTGAGCTAATCGCACAGTTTAATCTATCTAACGCCAGCTGAAAACCATGGCGATGGTAATGGCGACGGAAACCAGAAGGGCGACGGCAACGGTAGCGACCCAGGCCCCGCTGCGACTGGGGGCAGCAAATCACGACTAACGGACACCACCACTTTCGCAACAAGGCCACACACGCCGCCCCATGCCCCATCACACATCTATCGCTGGCTCACGCAACAGCGGTCGCTTGCACAGCGTCCTCCGTCACCGCCAACCGCTGCAGCCGCGTCCGACAACCAGCGATCGCACTCCGCGCTGCCGACACCCGACGACACTCCAGAGCGCCTGCGCATGTATACGCGAGCCGAGGTGTTTGCGGCACCCCGCCCCGTCCCGTCCCAGCTCGTGTCGGCCTCCTCCGAGGATAGCGAGGATGACGAGGCGAGGCGTGACGAGGCCATCAAGCGAGCCCTCGCACACCTCACCCTTGTCGGGTGGCAGGTTCAGCTCGTGACGCCTGTAGAGATTGACGCGCTTGTCGCTGCGTCCTGAGCAAACCGAGGCTATGACAGCAGAGTAACAGAGAGGAGAGTTAGTAGAGGCATGACCATGATATACAGTGATGTTCTACAACAAATCTACGAGTTCAGCGCTGCAGCGATGCGCGCACGGTGTTCCCGATCGCGCCTGTCCCTCTCCTTCCACTTGATCTTTTGTTTCTCGCCCATCTCCCCGGAATCTCTCGGTGGGGCGCGGACGCCTCGGGCACGCCGCTGTGCGCGCTCAATCTCTTTTGTCGAGTGCGTGACTTTTTTCGCACCAGTTTTGCGTCCGAGGCCGAAACGGTCGAGTTTGAGAACAGTTGCGACGGGAGCGGTGCGTCCTGGGCCATGGAGCGGCGCTTCATCGTCTTCCTCCTCTGTCGAGTCTGCAGTGAGGTCCACCACCGCGTCGGACCCTTCACCGGACACGGGCGCCGATGTCGAGGCCCGCGACCCAGGATCCGAGGACGCGCCAATTCCACTGCCCGGACGCACCGGACGCTCAAACACGTCGCCCTGCCAGTTCTCTGGCTTTCCGAGGCCACCGCCAGCCCAGCCCAGTGCTTCCAGACGTCCAAAGCCGGCGTTGTCGGGGCCCAGAGCATAGCGGAACCTGGGGGCCGGGGGAGGTCGGTTACGTGCCGATTCCACGTCCACTAGCGAAGCGATCGAGCTGGGGGTCGTAGAGCGGGAGGCCTCTGTAGGTTTGTTCACGAGGGCGCGACGAATAAACCATTCTGATGAGCGGATCTTGACCGGAGGCCGGGCCGGGACCGGAGTGGCGAGAGGCAGTGTCGGCTCCTGGGGCGCTGATGCTGGCACTGGGGATGACGATGAACTGGGCGAGCGGCTCGTTTTCGGACCTGGCAGATGAGTCGCATCTGTTGTTGTGGTAGCTCCTGAAGTTGATGCAGGCGTGTGTGATCTACTCTCGCCGGCAGGAGTTGGATCGTGGTCGGCCGTGTCATCCTTGGGTGTCGGCTTCGTGCTGAACAGGGACATGTACCAGTTGGCCACACCAGCCCCGCTCATCTTCTCTTCATCATTCGACATGGCCTGGGCCACAACCTTGGGGGCCTCTTCCACGACCACCTCGACCTGTGTGGCCTCGAGATCATAACCCTGCGCCTTGACGAAGATCGGTGGTGCGCGGGACCTGCCTCCATGCCCAGTCGGGTTCGTGTTCCAGTCTTTGTATTCTTGCCAGGAGTCGGGAGCCTGTATAGGGCCAAATGGCCGCGGCCGGGAGGCATAGGAGATGGTGTTTGATCCAGAGGCAGCAGGGTGGATATTGGTGTTGGGGGCGGGGAACTGCGACACGGATGTGGGGTGTGTGTAGTACTGATTTTGGGCAGCATTCTTGTCGCGATACTCGTCGTCGTCCTCGTCGTTGTACAGCTGAGCGGGGCCGATGGCGGGGCCGGAGCGGATGACCACCGCGTCTGGGAAGAATCCGAGGCCGCGGGGCATGCTGTGGGGGTGATGCGTTTTGAGAGAGGGAGAGAGGGAGAAAGATGAACAACTGCTGGGGTGAGTCGGGTTAAGCACAGTTGGGTGGCGAACTCGTCGGCGGGATCAAAATGGTCGGTGCCGGTTGTCTGTCCTCTCCTGACGTTCCAAACAGCGTATCTCTCTGTTTCTGTTCTTCACTCCTCACCAAACATCATTGCTCTTCATCTAACAACATCGCCAGACAGCACAAGCAAACAAACGCAACTCACTGACAGCATTGATGGAAGAGTTGGGAGTCGATGGAATCGACAGCCCGGTCCTCTTACCGTCCCTCTGATCGCGAGCGGACACGGTGCCCCGGCGCGCCGCACGGATGTAACAGAACTTTGACACTTTGACGCACAGGTAACGCCATGACATGAATAAGTCGAGGGAAAAGGGGGAGAAGGAGCCAGGACCCGTTTTTGCGTCGGGTCTCGTCGTATGTTCCTGTCTCTCGCTTTGCCGCTGCCTCGTGGCCGCGAAGGCATCAACAAACACCGACGACGCTGGAACTGCTGCGACGTTGCTGATGGCATCACCACCGCCCCTTGCTTTATCTTTCGACTTGTCTTTCCTCTTTCTCTCTTTCTTCTTCTCCATTCATGTACTCATCAACTCACTTTACTAACACATCCACATTACATCCCCCGTTCAATCTCATGATGGGCGCGGTCTTGTCCCTTCCATGTTTCCGGCGCCAACGACGGCGGCGGTGTTCTGCTTCGGCCACCACACCCGCTGGTCCCATACGCAACGTTTCCATCTCCCACCCCCGCCCGCTCGGTTCGGTCGCGACATCTCAGGCATCAGTGCACGGCGGCGGGCCTAGCACAGGCGGACCTAGAGGTCGCTCCAGCGAGTCTGCATCTGTGACACAGTCGGAAAAGGAAGACCGTCGGCCATTTCTCGGTCTGAATCTGGCCCCGTTTGGCACTTTAGGCGTCATTGAAGACCTCAATAGCCCGCCGCAGTCCGCTAGGAGGCCTGACGAGCCATTCTTGGGTATGCCGGCGCGCGTTAGTGGTAGCGACGACACACATACGACAACAACGTCCGGGCCGCCTGGCTCTCTCCCCGGATCCACAATCTCAAATGCCGTGGCAGGTGTATCATCGGCTGCCTCGTCAAGTACTCCGCTCCGCCGTGGCACCTCCCCGACATTGTCCAGCTGTTCGTCTGGCTCTCGCTCTGGATCAGGCTGCGGGTCTCATCGCCACATCGTGCGGAGCTCCTCGTCGCGCACGCGGACTGGACACAAGCGCACCAACTCGCAGAACCGGAACAACAGGTCACCCTCTAGTCGTCCCAGGCCGCGATCGTACCCTGCCTCGAGTCCGCTTCACGCCACCACCAATCTTAACAAGACAACAACGGAACGCCAGCAAGGGAGAACGCCCCTGATACTATCAGCCAGTGCGCGTCGGCGGACACTGCGGAAGATCCGTCGCGTAGACAATGGATGGGACTATATTCGGTCCGCTGATCTCGACGGGTTTAGTGACAAAGCCGGGCGAAACGGGAAGAGGGATAGCGTCCTGGGCTAAGCGTTATACCAGTAACCCTTTCACCTTGGTCCATCGGGGCCACTACTCCCAGTTGATGGCAGAGCTCGATCACCGTCTGGTCTCGCTGCTCGAAGTGTGTCCAAGCTCTGCAGGGGTGCAGATGTGCTGCGTGCAGATTGGTAGCGCTCGATCCCAGCCACTAGATCGTCTCCACAACCGTCCTCGTCTCATCGGCATTGTCACGTTTGCCGTCACTCGCCCTCTGCGCCTCCACAACCTGCCTCCCTGTTGCTTATTCTCGCGACATGTTCTTCGTCAATCTGGGGTCTCAACCTTGCTCAGACCGCCTCGCCATGATCCTGAATCCTACAATGTCGCAGAGACAGCTGCTGCTCCGATTGGACTCTGCGATGAGCACATGGTCTGTTGCCCCCATTCATCTTCTCCTGATCCTTGCCACCCACCGACCCCACTACCTCTTTCCACTCACAAGCACCACGCCACTAGACTTTGCCTCACCTCTCACCTGCTTCTCGCTCCCTTGACCCCACCGCTTGGGCCCCCGTTTCGATTCACTTGGACTTTTCGATCTCTCAAGCATCAGGATCCTCGGCGGCGACGACGACCACGACATTCTCGCGGCCAAGATCACGCTCCTGCTCGTCGCCCGTTGCCCCTCTCTACCCACATAACCACACTCCTTCGACGGTCTGTTGCTGTGTCCCTCACCCTCCCCTATCGCTCCAATCCCCCGACTTGATCCAACTTTTTTCCGACTTGGAACCCCCAACGCAGCACGCTCAGTACAGCCAGAGGTTGGATGCTTCGTGGCGCAGTGTCGCGTAACGGACTCCACCCCATTGCACAACGTACCCTGACCCAAGCAACGGCCGCAGGCCGTCACGCTGGGTCCGGGGTGCATGCACTCCAGGGCATCTGCCACGCAAAACCGCCGCATCAACGCCTACGGGTCCGTGTGCGGGGCCGCAGCCACGCGCACTGTTGACTTGGCCGCGTTCGGGCCGCGTCCCCAACGACAACACAGTCTCTACATTCCATGGTGCTCTCCTCTCCTCTCCCCAAACCCATCTTATCCCCGTCTCCACCTCAACCTAACGACTTCGCATTGTTCTATTTACTCTCCCCATCGCATCGCACCCGCCACTCGCCCCTGCTCTCTCTCACGGCCTACATAGTATTTCCAGCTTTATACATACGTACCTACACTTCATTTGACCTCCTCCACCCCATCCATTACTACCCTGCTATCCTCCTCTATCACTCACCACCTGCGACGACACTCTACGACACACGACGCGACCAGTAGTAACAGTCCTCCCACCTTGTCCACCACACCACAAAACCTGTTGCTCCCTCCCTGCCACCCACTTTTCTGTACATGTTTGTCATGTTTGTACCCTCTCGATGCATTCATGCGGGCGGCGAGGCGAGCGAGTGAGGCGAGGCGAGGGTTTGTTCTGAGAGTGACGCGCAGTGGGAAAGGCGTCAGGGCGACTGCTCGACGGCGCGTTACTGCACGGCGACTGCTCGTTTTGCATGTTGGGCCAAGGAGCCACTCGTATTATATACATATATATAAACGGACTTTGTCTAGCTCCACCCCCTCGACCTGGCCGGTTCGCCACTGCGCCGCGTCTGCTGCGCCATTCAGAAACGACCCTCGAAGCGTAGCTTTGAGCATCCCAGGCGATGGCGCAGAAGCCGCCGTTGTCGCTATCTCTATCGGCGCTGCAACGACAGGACAACAGCTGAAGGGGAACTCAGTGCGAGGAGCTCGCCCGTGGCGGGGGCGTCATCACTTGGTATCAGCACTTATACCCGCTAGGAACACAGCAACAACAGCAGCAGCCACAGCAACTTCCCTAACCCTTGACACGATACGCACTGTATATCCACGCCCGCCGGCCGAGGCGCGTGAACGCCATGATAATCGCGATAGGCGCGGCCGCGACGAACATGATAAGCGGCGCAAGCGCGACGAACGGCGCGAGGACCGTCGCCATCAGGCCGGAGATGTCGGCAGGGGGGGCGTCGGCGGGCAGCAGGTCGGCCGGTGGCGGTGTACCTCGCGTTGCGGTCGTAGTTGGGGTACTGGAAGTGGCGCGGGCGGTGGTCGCTCCAGTGGCAGCAGCCGGGACTGGCGAGGAGACGCGGAGGGCTACGGTGGTGCGGACGGGAGCCGAGAGGGTCGTGTCGATTGCGACGGCGTTGGAGCTCGCCGTGGAGCGAGTACGGCGCGACACGGGCTCGCCGTCAGAGGGCGGCGTGAGCATCACGCGGGGGATATCGTCGGGGTGGTGGTGCTTGAAGAGGTGCATTCTGAGGGTGGGACGCTAGTGGTAGAGGTGTCTCGGCGGTGGTGATGAAAGGGCAGGGATAACACAGCAAGATAACAACGGCTTCGAAAGAACAATGACTTCGAAGGTGTGGAGGGAGAACGCAAGTGGAGCAGCGGCGAATGCTTGGAGAATAACAATGCTGCCAGAGAAGAGCGGTGACTGGCAAGAGAGCTGCAGTTGTCGACGTCGGTCAGTGATGTCAGCGAAAAGTGCCACTCGATCACATTTTTGTTGCTGCGTAGCCCATGACATCTCAAACCTGTAATCCTAACTAATCTATCAAGTGAGCCGCCGTCCTATGAACCGATGGCCGACTCGTGCTACTCGTGCGTGGGTGTGGTGGGAGTACTTTTCCCGATAACTTCTTTCAATTCTTCTTCTTATTCCATTTTAGGTCCGCAAGTAAGAAAAAAGCGACACTTATAGCACGAGCCTTTTAAAGCTTGGCCTTGTTACGGGTGACGGTGCCCTCAATCCAGCCGGAGGGGTCCGAGGCGGGGTAGAAGACCTCGGCACCGCCCTCGTAGGAGAGGCCGTTGTCCTGGCCGAAGGCCGAGAGGTTGACGGGGACGTAGTGCTTGTTGGGGAGGGCGTACGAGATGTCCTTGACGGCGGGGCAGAGCTCAAGGACCTTCTGGCCGGTCTTGTAGAGGGTGGCCTGGACCGAAGCGGACTCGTCGGTGGCGAAGATCTCGAGGGTGGCGGTGCGGACGCACTGAGCAATGGTGGGGAAGTCGAGGGTCTTGGCGATCGAGTGGACCTGCGACATCGAGACGACCTCGGGGAGCTTGATGGTGTAGTTGGCGGTGACCGAGGTGGAGAAGATGCGGTCCTTGACGGCAACGAGGGTGGTGAGCTCGTCACGCCAGAAGTCCTCGAAGGCAGAGCCCGAGGTCTTGAGGACGAGGAGGTCCTTGAGGCCGCACTTGAGCTCGGCCTTGAGCTTGTTCTTGCCGGCGGTGCCGTCAACAGTGCACGAGACGGTCTGCTTCTCGTCGCCGTCGCGGTAGAAGGCCCACTTGTGGGGCTTGCCCTCGACCTGGATGCGCGACCAGCGGTGGGTGGTAAGGTCAATGTACGACTTGTTGATGTGGGGGTAGCGCGAGACGAAGTGGGTGGCGAGGTGGAGAGCGAAGGCGGCGGGGTCCATGACGTAGGGCGAGGTCTTGGCGAAGTAGTTGACAGTGTTCTTGCAAGTGTCGGTGGGGACAACAACCGAGTTGTCGGCCTTGGTGTAGGAGGTCTCGATCTGGCCGTCGATGAGGGCTGGATTGTTAGCATTTGATGCGGCGAGGAGAAAGTGAACAGCAGCTGCCGAGGCAAGTATCGCCGCGATCGCTGGAGGCAGTGAGATATCCGGCAGAGCTGGTCGCGAGGTCGCAGCCCGAAGCTCGCGGTTGTTATTGGAGGCCGCCGGATGGCAACTCCGAGTGCCTCCACTTTGAGCGCCACTGGCTCCACGACTCGCTCCACAAGAAAGCTGCAGAATGCTGGGAAGATGTACTCACCACGGACGGTGTACTCGATGAAGTGGTGGACCTCCTTGCCGTCAACCTTCTCGCGAACGACACGAGCAACGCGAACAAGGTCCTTGCCTGAGAGTGTTAGATAAGGGGCCGCGGAGCACAGACTCGAGCAGTGACGAACCGTAGCGGTGGGCGGAGATGTGGCCGAGGTCGGAAGACATTGTTGATAAAGTTGTTGTTGGGGGTGGTGGGGTGGTTGGTTGCTCGAGAGGAGGAGGCGTTGGAGAGAAGTGGTTGAGTTGTGTGAGAAGATCAGAGAGAAGCATGCAACTTATAAGTATGGACTGTTGGCTGGCGCCCACGATGGTGGAAGATACATGCACCCCGCAAGTGTCACGGGCACCGAGAGCGGGGTCCGACGCACTCGGCCTTTGCTTTTGCGGTAACCCAATCCCTGCGATAGAATTGTCCGACTGCCAGGCAGCCGGACCTCGGGCCGGGCTATTGCCCTCCACCACAAGCCAACCAAAATAGTGGCCGACGATAGCTACGGTTAAACGCTGACCCAACTGTAGCCAGCGCTGCGAGATAGGGAGCGCACGTATCAATCAGGTCTCGCCATTGTTCAAGCTCGACCTCCGTCCGAAGTCGTCGTCGCCGGAGAGTGTTTTCCGTCCGGCGCTGCCTACTTACTATCTTCGGTCCCCGGTGCACAGCCTGCTTATTGTTCTCGACGCCATCGTTCTTGGGTTTATTGTGCTGTCTCAACGACACGGCCCATCGCATGCGGTCAGTTTTGTCAGCGACGCCGAGAAGGCGTTCGCGATCTCCCGAGGCGTCGCCACCATGTTGCGTGTCGGCGCAAAACGCAATATCCGCTCGATCCGCATGATCCGCATGATCCGCGTCTGCCACTCCCGCAGAATATCGTGTGGGCACCCTCCCTGGAGCTTGGACATACACAGCATACCGGCATAGAGCTCGACAGTATATGCATGTATACGAGGTACTGGCTGCGACCGCTACGTACTACGCACTGCTGCGGCGACTACAGTGACTTCTTTCCCTGCTACCTATCGCACCCCCATCATTGGGCACAGGAACGCGCCTGACCGTGCGCAGGAACCCCGTGCCCATTCTGCTTTGGCTGGACTTGATAGATTGTCACACCCCCAGATCCTGTCATGATCTCATGTCTTACCCCACGCGCGCACGCATACCCACCCTCCCACACTTGAGAACGAGGCCCCACAACGCACAAACGCTTATTGTGCTGTTGCTTTGCGGGGCAAGTTCTGTCGCAACATCGCCCACTCCGCTCGGCATCGGGGTAGGGCCATATGCCTTCTGACCAAGCCGGCGCTGCTCGAGCTGCCCACTGGGGCGATCTCTAGAGGCTGGCTATTGTTTGCAGGACGTCAAGTTTAGTTTCCCGTCCCCGGAGACGACGATCGCCGCCCCACACCGGGATAACAGCATGGGCAGGTCAGGTGGCGGGGACCTGAAGAAAAATCGGACCTTGTACATCCGGGAAGCTGCTCTACATGCGGTATATGCGTATAAACGGGTCTCTCGTGCGAGATCGCGCGGCCGATATGGATGTAGAGCTCCAGAACTCGCATGTAGCGTCGAGATTGGGATGTGGCCATTCACAGAGCGCCGAAAGTGCTCATTCGGCATGTGCCGCGGCACGCCATGTCGCGAGCTGAGCCCGGTGTTCTCGAACGTCAAGCTCCAAAGTTCCGCGTGCGTCGGACTATAAAGCATCTGCTCTAGCCCTTTCTCCCTCACTCTTGATCCCCCTTTGGCCTCTTTGCGCGCCGCTTTCCGTCTCCCTCCCCGCTCTCAACTCGAAACCTGGGACCCTTCTTGGGCGCATGGCTCTCGTGTGGTTCTCGTGTGGCTTCTGCATGGCTTCCACGCGGACCTCCTGGCAGGGAAAAGCGAGAGAAGCGCGCCTATTACGTACGTAGCGCCCGGGTGATCAACAAGAGGAATAGCCGAGGGAGTGTGTGTCTCTGAGTGGATCAGGCTCCGCCGACCAACGCCGTCTCGCTCCGGCCGTGAGGACCCGGTTGATGAGGCTCATCTTGTCAACTGTGATGCATGCACTCCTGGCACTGGCTACCGAGCCGAAGCTCTCTCTAAACTACTTTTTACCTCTCTTTCTCTTCTCCTCTTCTCTTCTTTCCTTTCTCTCTATCGACTAACCCTCACCGTCGTCACAATGCTCCCTGCTCTTGCCCGCACCTCGCTCCGCGCCGCCCCCCGCGCCGGCATCGCCGCCCGCGCCCTCTCCACCTCGGCCGTCAACTCGGACATCCAGCGCGTCACCGTCTTCGGTGCCGGCCTCATGGGTGCCGGTATCGCCCAGGTCTCCGCCCAGGCCGGCATCAAGGTCACCATCTGCGATGTCACCGACAAGGCCCTTGAGTGAGTTCAGCTAGTGTATGCGGTTGGTGTGTGGCGTGGGAACTCGATTCTTGAGCTGCTCGCTATCCCCCACTCCAGCGCATACCTCGGCTCCCGCGGTGACTGACTGTCTCAGGAACGGCCTCAACATCATCTCCAAGTCGGTCGCCCGCGTCGCCAAGAAGCAGCAGCCCGACGACATTGAGGGCTTCACCAAGAAGGTCCTCGCCAACGTCGAGGTCACCACCGACACGTAGGTTTGAATGTTTGGTGCAATATTCTGAAACTGCAGCGAGAAGGCCGTCGCCGACACCGACCTCGTCGTTGAGGCCATCATCGAGAACATGAAGATCAAGCGCGAGCTCTTCGGCTTCCTTGACAAGAAGGCCAAGTGAGTTATTTCGCGCTCTTCCAAACTGACATCAGGCCCTCGACCATCTTCGCCTCGAACACCTCGTCGCTCTCGATCACCGAGATCGCCGAGGCCTGCTCGGAGGCCCGTCAGGCCCAGTTCGGTGGTCTCCACTTCTTCAACCCCGTCCCCGCCATGAAGCTCGTCGAGGTCATCCGCACCTCCAAGACCTCGGACGAGACCTACGCCTCGCTCTTCGAGGTCTCGAAGCGCATGAAGAAGGTCCCCGTCGCCTGCAAGGACACCCCCGGCTTCATCGTCAACCGTCTCCTCGTCCCCTACATGCTCGAGGCCGCCCGCATGGTCGAGCGTGGCGAGGCTACCCCCGAGGACATTGACATTGCCATGCAGCTCGGTGCCGGCTACCCCATGGGCGTGAGTAACTACAACGTGCGAACGCGGTTCAAGCACTGACCCCGCAGCCCTTCCAGCTCCTCGACTTTGTCGGCCTCGACACCTGCAAGTACATTGCCGACGGCTGGGTCGAGAAGGCCAAGGAGGGCCTCATCCCCCACGACCTCGTCGCTCCCCCCCAGAACCTCGTCGACCTCGTCGCCGAGGGCCGCATGGGCCGCAAGGCCGGCAAGGGCTTCTACGACTACACCGCCGCCCCCAAGAAGTAAATCGCCCCTACTTTCTTGAACGAGTAGCGAGTGAGCGCGTAGAGAATGGCATATTGTGCCAAGCAGAAGCTCGCCCTTGTGGGCGAATTAAAACGCGTCATTGATGGAAAAAGCAAAAACGAGAAAGTCATCCGATCGATCATTTTTGTACACAACGCATTGGCGGTAGAAATTGCATGCACCTCTTGCATCCTGCTCAAGCGGAAGAGTAGGAGCCGCCGCGCGAAGCGCGCTTGTCCCCACGCCGCAAAAATCTACTTTGCACAGTCACCTGCAACCCACAAGCCACAGCGGTTGTGCAGTGGCGCAGTGGCAAGCAGAGCAGGAACGAGGGAGCAAGGGACTCGCAGAGTCGAAAGCGGGGCCTGCACTGGAGGCGGCGGGGCAGTGGGCGGGACCGGTCATGGTCCTGGAAGGGTCTCGCCGCCGTGTCCTGCGGGACACGGCCGAGTAAGGGGCGAGCCGATAGCGCTGTCGGACTCGCCGCGCCGTAGTAGCCACAGGTCGGGTGCCGAGAGCCGAGAGCCGAATGCCGAGGCGCTCGCGGCCGGCAGCCAACCTGGCAGCCGGGCAGGCGGGGCAGTAAGGGCCGCAACGGTGGATATCCCCTCGTTTCCTGCTTGCATGGCGTGCTCGCGATACCCGCCCCGTACCGAACCGACGGGTCTGGTGCGCGTGCTAGAGGAAGATCGTGTGTCGTTGTTGTGCATGGTGGTAGAGGAGAGGCCGGCCGAGCGAGCACTGTGAGATGCCTGTCTGTCTGCCGATCTCGGCTCGCGGGAACCAGCCGCAGGGCCAGTCCTGCCTCTGAAACGCAAACGCGCTCGGCGATCTAGAGTGTTGATGGCTTGACACTATGAGCACAGCTGCAAGCAGACGGAAGCGTGTAGGCCGGCGTCGAGTACGTATGCAGCGGCGCCGGCCTACACGCTTCCGTCTGCGGCGCCGATACCTTGGCAATGCCTGTAGCAACAACCTGTGCGCACATGTTAGGCGACAAGGCCAGACAATAACAGCTTTCCGTGCACTCCCAGAGGGTCAAGGTTCTTAAGTCTTAGCCTACCGAGGTTCCGAGCCTGCAACTCGCGTGTCCCTTCTTGAGTTCAGACTCCAAACTCCAAGCTCAAGCGGCAGAGAGATGGGGAGAGATAAACTCGAAAAAAAGGAATTATAATAAACAAAGGACAGCACGAGACTGAAGCATCGCAACAGGTTAATAAAATACCGAAGAAAGTACAAGAAATAAATACTGCAGAAACATGCAATATTATGGGAGCCGGTGAGATGGAGCCGATGAGATGAGGATAGGCGAGCGAGAATACTTGATACGCGCACTGATCACTGGGCAGGCACTCTTGCGTTTCAGTAATATTATCTCGACCTGGATACCTGGCGTACACGACCAGGCAGCTGGCAGATGGTCTCTGCTCTGTGCCGCGTCCCGGCGGCAACTGGCAGGGCGTGGCGAGTATGGCAGACGGCATCGACGGCCGATGGCACGAGGGCTCGCACGTGGGCGTGCCTTCATTTGATCGTTTGAATAGAGTGCGCGTTCCAACGTGAGGCAAAGGGACTGTCTGCACGACCGCGGAATGTGGGACGCCATCAACTGAGTAAGGTCTGCACTGATCGACACTGAGTAAGGTGTCTGTATGTATGTATGCGCATGGCGGGCGATTCAGGTGCAGCTGGGAGCCGAGACGCGAACATGATCGCGGTCATGGCATAAAGGGAGGGGAGAAGCTGGGTCGAGGGTGGCTGGTCGAAACACCCTCTTCTCCAGATCACCAGTGAGGCGCGCGGAAAAAATGGAACCTGGAACCTAACTTGTTCTGTCATGTCATATCGCGTCGCTCGCGTACTGGCGTATCGCGTATCGCAACCCCCCCCCCTGGCTTAAAAAAGGTTATCTCTAGCCTACATCTTGGGCACGATGATGCGTTTCGGTATCACGGTTCGCGCCCGATCGTTGCCGTTGCCGTGTTCTAGCCTTCATTAGCACGAACCGACATACCGACGCGACAACGTTAGGAACCTATAAAACATGGAACAAGAAGCATCTGTAGCAGCAGAGGGTATCGACATTCATAGACCAAAAGAGTGAAAAAAAAAACTACTGTGGGAGCATATACAACGAGATTGGTACAGACAACGCCCACCGGGATGGGCAGAGGTATTGCGCGCACGGATACACAAGTGCAGCGCCGCGCGGACAGCCGTGCGTGTCATTGGGAATCGTTTTATTAAGACCGCAGAGGACGGATCCAGTCGGTCGGAGGCATTATGTGTGGGAGTGGAGTGGGCCTGGATCGCGGCAGAGACCTGCTGGTGCTATCGAAACGGACAGCGAGACAGACTATCCAAGGCCCCAGTTTCCCGAGCCCTTGTTGCCCTGCTCGCGCTCGGCGTTCTGCGCCAGGAGCTTTGCGAGGCCGCTCTTCTTCTTGCGCTTCTTCGCGGGCGGGGGCTGGCCGCCGCCGGGGGGGATCTTGACGGGCGGCGAGGCACCGTTCGAGGTGGGCGGAGGGACGACGGGGGGGAGGGGGTACGTCGGGAGGTCGCCGGGGGACATGGGAATGTGCTGGAGCGATGGGGTGTTCCAGAGGTTGGGCGGGTGCGGCGCACGGATCATGTCAGGGTGGAATAGCGGCGGTGCGGTAGCCGGGTCAAAGGCAGCCAGGTCCGGCATGGGCGCCGCGGCAGGAGAAGTGTCGGTCGGCGGCGAGATAGGGCTCGCGCTGGGGCCAGTGTTGTTCACCTGGATGATGACGCGCGGCGCCGAGTCGGCGAGCGGGGGCGGGGGTTGCTGAGCCGACGCGCGAGTGCGCGCCACTAGACGTGCGGGGTGGAGCGTGATGGTAGGGCGGGGGCGCGCAAACTCGGAGCCGCAGGTGTTGCAGGCGGCTGGCTTACGGCGGCGGTCGAGTGGCGAGGAAGGCGGACGGCGGGCGGGCGGCAGCGATGCAGGACCATCAGAGGATAGCTCTCCGAACGAGCGCTTTAGGTTGCACTTGAGCCCTCCGTCTCCTCCGCCAAATGTCTGCTGGTAGCTCTGTTCTAGTTGACGGTTGATGCTTTCGACGTCGAGGGTGTGGAGCTCGTCCTCGACGGCGCGCTTGGAGCCCTTCTTCTTCTTCTTGCGTCCGCCAGGAGTGCGCGACCCCGATCCCGAGGGAGTGCCCTTCTCCGTCGCTGTCCATCCCTCAGGGAGTGCGCCACATACGCTACACCACCACGACCACATCGAGTTTTGACTCGAGAGGCCGTGGAAGCTGCCTGGGAGGTCGGGGAGCAGCCGCAGACGAGCAGCGCGCAGGTGGTTTGCAACAATGGGGGTGGGGAGCAGAGCGGGGTCAAGGGCGGGGGGAACGACTGTGAGTTCTAGGTCGGGGAGGAGGTTCATGCCGGTGTAGGCGAGGATATCGGCAGCGGAAGGAGCTGTGGAAGGTGTGGCGGCGCCAGAGGAGAGCGGTGAGGGAGAGGTGGCGGCACTGACTCCGGCCGCGGCGCCGGCGGTCAGGACCGGGGTTGGGACGAGATGCGGCGCCAGAGGCTGGATGCTCGCCATCATGATTAGGAGAGACCAGTGAGGGGCGGGGTTTTGTTGGTGATGGAGAGGGAGGGTTCGGCGATGATGAGTAAGCGGATGCGGATGGGGTGGAGAGAAAGAAAGGAAGGCAGAAGAAAGGGGATGCCGTGTCCCCTCAAGCCCCGGCAGCAGTGGTCCGAGGGGGTGCGTGCGTTTCAGCCAGAGAACGGGGAGTGGGAGAGTGGCAAAAATGGGTGGGTCCAGTCGACCTCCCCCCCCCCATGTGCTGTAAAGAGGGGGGATATATTAAAAGCAATGCCTTGCAATGTTATCACGTGGTCATCTCGTGGACTTGGGTCACGTGATTGACGGCTGGATTGGGAACGCGCCTGCATTGCCTTCCCCCTGTTCCAGGCACAGCTTTGGTTTCGAACCCAGCCAAGACACCCACCTGTGGGTGAGAGAGTGTGTCGTCGACAGACATTTCCTCCCTCGTCCTCGTCCTGGTTATTTCCTCACTTCTCACTCTCTCCTCGTGTTGCACTCCCCCCCCCCCCGGGGCCTTCCCCGTCCTTCCCCTTTTCGTATGCGTACACATATCAGATGCGCCGACTCCGACGTATCCGCTGGAAGCTCGTGCAGTCCAAAAAAGGATACWCATT